>BSBK01000224.1:1897500-2065039 GCA_027943335.1 Chamaecyparis obtusa | reverse complement strand
ACCCTTAGAATGCCACTATTTTGGGCTTTGAGCCCTGCTGACCCTGAGGTGGTTTTGGTAGCTAGATTTGCTAAGAATGTTGAGGCTACTGCTGTTGTTTCTAAGGGTGTGGGGTTTGAAGGTCACCAAATTATTCCTCTATTTCCCTTTCCAAGGGGGCTTCTAATATCTAGAATTATATGGTGTGGAATTGCGGTACTGAGATCCCTTAATGATCTCCTCCGCAACCAAGGCCCTATCACTGGTGAATCACAAGTCTCCTAGTGGTACCATATGTACCATGTTGGCTATAGAGGGATTCAATCCCTTGATGAACTGATTAACCTGTAATTTCTCATCCATCATGTACTCGACATAAGGAAGGAGATCTATGAACTTTCCCTCATACTGGGCCACTGAAAGTCCCCTCTACTACAGATCATGTAATTTGTCTATGTGATGATATCTAAACTACTCAAAGAGATACCTAGCCCTAAGATCTGAAGTAAAGCTTCCCATGTTAGGGTTTCTATAATGAGATGTTCCGTGAACTCCTCATGCTTCCACCATGTGGAGACTCCTCCTCTAAGAAGATGTATGGAAAAGTATGCTTTAAGGTTTCTTTTGTAAGGGCGCAACCCAAAAACAATGCTGTAGGCTTAGAAGCCAATACTTGACCTCTATCCCATCATTAAATCCCATAAATAGTGGTAGTTGAAGCCCCATCCACTCTCTAATATGATCACCTACATCAGGAGGTGGTCTCTCATATCTACGAACCTCAATCCTTGGTGGAGGTTCTGGTCCCTTGATGGACCTAACTTCTTGCTCAACCTGCTCCTCTATGAATGTAGGAGGGGGACTTTTACTTCACTCCCTAGCTAAGGACCCACATCCTTCCATACCCTACTATAAATTCTGAGGTATGACTAGAGCAATATAGTCCTAGGATAAATCTAGCTAGGTTATGAAAGGCTTGCAACAATTTTGCATTTAAATTAAGAGGTGGTTTAGGACGTGGATCTTGATCCCCTTCTTAAACCTCCACCTTTGGCTATACCTCTTCTAAGGATAAGGAGATACACCTATGCCCACGTCCACGTCCATGGGTCAATCGAGTGAGTGGAGGCATCTTACACATCTAACACAAAGTTAGCATCTACGAAGTGGGTTAGGTTCCCAAGGTTTACTAAACTAGGCTCTGATACCAAAAATGTAATGCCCAAAAAGTGAGCAAAACACAACTACAATTTTTTTTTCCTAAAACTTTCTGATAACTAAAAATACACATACATATGCAACTATGTTGGCTAGTGTTTAATACAAACTAGCACAAGTCTCTATGTGCATGCAAACCAATGTCAAGGGAATCAGTTAACTGAATAAGTATATGTGTCCAAAACCACCATAAGGGTCAAATCTAGAGACATTTGACCAAGTTTGACTAAAATTCAAACATCACAGAATAGCTTCCAAACTATCCTATAGGGTTCCGTAAACTACATGCTTCAATTGGCACACAAAATGAGGTAGTTTGACTAAAGTCAACCAAAGTTGACCAAAAAAGTCAAACTATGCATCAATAAACATGCAACTAAGTTCTAAAGGTTCAAAATGTATCACTTAATACTTGTGCCCATAAACTGATGTGATTGACTTAGGTTTGAGCAAGGTTGACCAAAAGTCAAATGTGCACAAAAGTAGCCAATGTGACCACTAATGTCAAATTAACTCAAGACTCAATGAGGATGAGTCAATATAACTTCCCCATCATTAGTAACATTAATCCAACATAATTAATAAAGTTAATTTGAACATTTTGATATTTTAACCCAAGTTACATTTACAATAATTAATCCTTAACAACCTAGTAACTATGATAAGAATTCAACCTTTAAAGATCAATAAATTTCAAAAAGTCTATAACTTAATTTAATAATAATATGTTTAAATTGAATTAGATTTTCCATATCTAATAATAAACATAATTAGACTCAAATTAAATCTAATTCATTCAAATTTAATTTACTAATTTAAAATCACCTAATAAAACTTAATAGATAAAATAACATGTTTCCTTTAATATAACTCCACATGCTATAATGACATTAAACATATTAATTAAAACTTATCTAATAAATAACTTAAATTAATTCATAAATCTATTTTAATATTATATCAAACCTAATTAACAATATTTAAACTTACTAATATTTCCTCTACATAAAATAAAATTAAATCTATGCATTTTTTTCAAAAAAAGGCCCAAACCCCTGCACGATTTTATTATTAACAAAGGTACCAAAGGGGGTTTGAGCAACCACTGGAGTGGTGGCTTGGGCCACTCTAGTGGCTGCACGATGTCACAACTATGTTAGCCGCTACACCACTAGGGTGCATGACTTCCTCTTCCATACCACTATGGTAGGTATAGTGGCACCAAATCGACATAGTCGAGTCTACCTCCACTATGGCTACCACACTGGCAATAGAATAGGAGGGAAGGGGGTTTGATCACGTGGATGGGAGTTAGGATTTGGCCTGCCCCCAAACCTCTCAATCAAGAACTTTTTTTTTGTAATTTCAAGCGCTCTGTGTAAAACAAAAATTTAAGTTTGATTTTATTTTTTGAAGGGGTTAATGAATATATATATATATATATATATATATATATATATATATATATATATATTATATATATATATATATATATATATATATATATATATATATATATATATATATATATATATATATATATATATATATATATATATATATATATATATATATATATATATATATATATGTATGTATGTATGTATTCAGGAATAACAGTCCACCAATACAATTGAGAGGGGGGGTGAGAATCAGTTGTATGAGAGATTATTAAACTTTAAACTTTGAATAGAAGTAATTACCAAATCAAATGAACATAATGAATGCCAACACAATAAACACAATATTTGTTATCAAGGAAACCCTATTAGAGGTAAAACCCCGATGGAAATTAACACCCACTAATGATGTACTGAGAGTATAGTATCCTTGTTACAAGTTTAGCCATGTTAGGAGCTTATTGAAACATTATAGTACATAGTCCTTGTTAGAGGATAGACCTTGTTAGGAGTCAAATAAAAAGAGTAGGCTCACTATGCAAAGAAGGTTATGTCCACATTCATAACTCACTGTTTGCAACACAAGTCTATATAAGGAAAATACAAAATCCTTGTGAACTGTTGATAGAAACTATCTTTTGTTGATTAGTTCCAATGAAGTATATACAATATCCTCTACTCTACATACAATAGATACAATCTCACAACTTCCACATTCCTTTCTTACACCAATATCATTTGCACCATGTCTTTTCAAAAGAAAAGATCTTACATATATACACTATTACAAATAAATGACCAGGTCAACCAATTAGGCTTTCCTGCTATAAAAATAATTACATAACTCCTTGCTAAGATACACACAATATCTAAAGCAAGTATACATCAATAATAATTCAATAATTAAGATCCAACATTCGTAATCCATGCTCACAATCTATGATACACGCTACAATTCTGAAGTCAGCCCCAATCAAGTCTCCTCCAGAAAACACACCACAACTAACATCATCATTTATCCCATGACTTTCTAAGATCAATGAACATCTCTTAGTATGTCATCTAACATCCCTTAAGCTCATATACACTAAATCCACATCGCTTGTAAGATATACTCAAAACTTAGAGACTTAATCTGTCAACTTCCACTGTTACAGTTCAGTAACCAGTCTTCACCAAAGATTCTATAACTCAACTAATATGAAATATTACATCATGTGATCTTGGATATGAGATCACAATACCTTCTTGTACACACAAATGTGATCACACATTCTAAATCATCCTTATGATATCCATACACTATAATAACCAGCTTGTTCTCTCCATAGAAATATATGTTGACATCAGTGACAAAACACTAATGACAATAGTAGAAATTCCAACATCGCTCAGTAGGATAATGTAGTGATTAAACATAATAAATATACCCAAAAATCCCATCAATGTGTTAGCAATATCCAACAATCTCCCCCTTTGGCATTGAAGGCAACATATGAGAAAATCCATCAACCCAAAAGTATTCTCTCAATATCTTCATCTCACGATCTCTTTCCTATAGGATTTTTGCATAGTCTCTCTCCCCCTTTGACAAAATTGGAAGAGGGTGCCATAAGTCATCATATATATTTAGTAACTATCTTAAATGATCACTCCCCCCTAAGGATTAGACCCATACATCAAGTCTATAACATGATAGAGCTCTGAATACCTCTAGACTGATGCATCCCTACATCATTTAATTCTCACTAGGAGGGGCTTACACCCCAAGCATACCTCTAAGATAATCAAAGGCATCTTTTGGAAATAGTTTTGTAAAGATGTCTACAATCTATTCTTTAGTATTAATGTACTCCAACCTTATTTCTTTCTCTGCAACCTTGTCTCTTAAGAAGTGATACTTGATAGAAATATGCTTAGTCTTAGAATGAATCACAAGATTTTTTGACATATTTACTATACTGGTGTTATCACAATGGATAAACATTGGTTCAACAAATTTATTCCAATGCCTTTCATCATTTGTTTCATCCAAATAATTTTATTATAGTTAATAGCAGTAGAAACATACTTAGATTTGGCAGTAGATTGAGCTACACAATCTTGCTTTTTACTTAACCAAGAAACCAAATTTTTCACAAGGAAAAATGCACCTCCACTAGTACTCTACTTGCCATCATATTCCCTACCCAATCAGCATCAATATAAGCATGAAGTTCAAAGTCATCATTCTTGTCATACCATAAGCCATATTCCATAGTTCCTTTCAGATATCTAAATATCCTTTTCACAATAGCCATGTGAGTCTCTTTAGGCTCTACCTAATATACAGCCATAATTCCAAAAACATTAGCAATATCTAGTCTAGAGTGAGTCAGATATTGTAATCCTCCAATCATTGATCTATACTTGGTTTGAAAAACATTCTTTATCTCATCTGTATTTGTCAATTTGTGACTAGTCACCATGGGTGTGCCAACTAGTTTATAGTCCTCCATTCCAAACTTTTTCAACATCTCCCTAAGATACTTAGTCTGAGAAATAAAAATCCCATTCTTGCTCTGATTTATTTTCAGTCCAAGAAATAATTTCATCTCACCTATCATGGACATCTCAAATTCATTCTCCATTTCTTTTGAAAATTTCTTACACATCTCATCATTGCCTCCAAAGATAATATCATCAACACAAACTTTTATTATAAAATTTCCATCTTCACTGGTTATTAAATACAAGTTAATGTAATCATTACCTTTTAAGAGTCCAAGGAAAAGTAAGTACTTGTCCAACCTTGCATACCAAGCCCTTGGATCTTGTTTCAGTCCATATAGTGCCTTCTTCAATCTACATACTATATCTTCATCTTCGATTAGATTAAATCCATCAGGTTGTTCTATATATACCTCTTCTTCAAGATACCCATTTAGAAATGTCGATTTCACATCCATCTAATATACCTTGAAGTATTTATGTGTAGCATAGGCTAAAAATAGTCTCATAGCTTCTATCTTAGCAACATGAGAAAATGTCTCTTCAAAGTCTATACCTTCTATAAAGGAATAAAGTGTAAAGAAAAAAATGTAAAATATGTGTATAATGAAAAATGTTGTGGACATGAAAAACTTTGATTAAACATGAATACTTATCTTGAAAAGGAACAGATTTAGAAATCATTATTTTCTAGTGTCTATGTACATTTTCAAGAAATTCTGCAATCGGATCTGGCTTGGAAATATAGAAATAGAGAAAACTCAGAAACCTCCTATCTTTCTGAAGAAGGTCAACCTTGACCCAAAAAAGGGGTAAGATCTTACCCTGGGGCACAATCTTACCCCAAAAAGTCAACCTTGACCTGCACTGTTCTGACAAAAATTCTATTTGCGAATCCCAGAAGTTCACCGAAAAGGGTACTCGGATCTGAACTGATATTCATCATCCTGCACTTGTATCTACAAGAAAAATAGTTTTTTTGTTTGGATGAGGGGTTTTCCTTGGTCAAACCCCGGTTTGGAATCAACCTTTAAAATAGAATTGAAATAGAGAATGCTAGCAAGTAGTAAAAGTAGATTTAATAATGAAGTGATGATACTCAATAGATATGCAATTGTATTTGAAATGTAATCAAGTATATTTATATGAAAACTTGGACTCAAGAATAAAAAATGTAAATCAAAACCTCCATGATTGTATGCTTGGAATCCACCTTGAAGGGAGAATGAATAGATGTTGAAGATGAACAAAGGATCTTGAAGAAAGATCACACCACCATGATGGATAGATCTAGGGTTTGAATGTTTAAACCAAATCCCTCCAAAGGCTTGAAATCTTGAATCCTTGATATTCAATGGAGAACATAAATTTTGATTGCTTGAATGCTTTCTCACTTGATTTTCTTGAGAGAAAACTTTGATGAATTGTGGATGCACTTGATTGATTGAGAGATTATGACAAAGGATAGATTAAAATGAGAGAAGAAGGCTTCCTTTTATAGAGATCTAGGGTACAAACTCCTAGAGAGGCTGACATATGAGAAATAAATTCCCATTGGGCCCTTACACCTAGAAATTGACCTAGATTAAATGCAATTTAAGAGTTTACCATTTTTGAGACCAAAATAGCTTACCCAAAAGCAAGAAAACAATTCTTTCTAAAACGCGACATCTGGAAATCATGGAACCTTGAAATTTGGACCTTGGGTCAAGGTTGATGTCAAATTTAACCTAGGTCAGGGTCGAGGTCATCCTTAACCTAAGTTAGGGTTGAGGTTGACCTTGACCCTTAGGTCAAGAATCTCAGGATCTCAGTCTAGAATGCCAGAAAAGTGCAGAAAGAAGGTGGAAAAATGGGCAGAATTAGGAGAAAAGCCAGATTCAATCCAGGGACCTACCCAAGGCATTTGACATGACCCTAAACTACCTACTTGAAGGGATAAACCAATCCTAAATGGAAGTGCTTCCATTTTTTGATGATATATTTAGCCCCCATTTTAGCAAGAGTATGGATTCGATGCAAACTCTTGGTAGAGGAGAAGAAAGATCTAAGTGGATTCGCAAAGAGATAGAATATCATTTAGGTAAGGAAACAAGCCCACAAGCTAAGGATTCTAACTCAACATACGTGCGCAAGGGTGCAAAAATAAAGAAAACTAAAAGACACAAAAGAGAGGAGTTAGTACTAAAACAAACCCAAATCAACTAGTAAAGGAAACCTTGTAAGAAATGCTTCCTATACTAATATCATATTTGAAAAGCTATCATAAAAGCATAAATGATTACATAAGAAAGACAAGAGAAACAATATAAATAATATAGCTTCATGATCCAGTCCTACTAGAATGAGGGGTATCCCCTATATCAAAATTATCAAGGAATTGTAAAATTGCACGAGAATGAGATATAATTCCTAAAGCATCTCTTTCTCTATTATATAACTTGAAATGCACATAATCAAAAAGTAAATGTGTATTACTATAATGAAAAGGAAATTTATACTTGGATAGAGCATCTTTCGACATAGGTTAGAAAATTTCTTTCTTGGAATTCATTAACTGAACATACACCTTCTTAGCCACCTCTTAATAAGTATCAAGGTAAGGTGTTGGAAGAAGAACATGAAGAGGAGGACGACGATCAAAATCAACCACCTTAAATTGAGATTTTGAACAACCAACACCACACATATCTTGTTTAGGGGATATATAAATTGGATACTTAATACCGTGCTCATTAACGCCAAGCCCTAAACTTTTATAACCTTGTTTAGTCATCATATTATATCTTGTAGTGTACATATCATGTAAAGCTTCTACACGAGGTGATTGTTTATTGTGTTCATGAGTAAAGGTTGTATAAGGAGGAATAGTAGTCTTAGAAGAAGTTGATTTTCTCTTCCCTTTATTATCATCTTGGAGCAGATAAGAAGGGGAAGGTAAATCCAAGAATTCTTGCACATCTTCATCATGAACCATAGTTTGAACCTCATCATAAGTATGAGAAGAACTAGGAATATCTGAGGGAAAATTATTTATATTAGGAATGTTAGGATTAGGAAGATTAGGAGATGGTGTATCATCTACCAAATTCTTCACATAATCCAAAAGAGTAATAAGTCTGCCACATAAATCTTTAATAAAATCTTTGAAAGTAGGAAGAATAGTATCGGTATATCTTACAATAGCATAGGCAAGTGAAAGATGAAGAGTAACTAACATGATGAAGTGAATGATAGTCTCATAAACATCATAAGTATGATAAAGAGATGCTAAGAGGAGGATAATAAAGAAAATAATCACACGCCAAAGCATCTTAAAAATCTTCATAGAAAATGAAATGCAAGAAATATTTTTGTATTTTGTTGAATATATGGATTTTTTTGTTTTTTTGAATTTTAAAATGAAAGAGCATAAAAGAAATCTAATCTTAAGGAAAGAAAGAAAAAAATATAACACCAAAAAGAAAGAGTTTTCTATTGCGGGTTCACCAAAATGTAAAGTAAAAAAATGTAAAGAACAAAATGTAAGATATGTGTATAATGAAAAATGTTGTGGACATGCAAAATTTTAATTAAACATGAATATTTATCTTAAAAAGGAGCAGATTCAAAAATCACTATTTTTTGGTGTTTGTGTATAGTTTCAAGAAATTCTACAATTGGATCTGGCCTGAAAATACAAAAATAGAGAAAACCTAGAAACCTCTTGTCTATTTGAAGAAGGTTGACCTTGACCCAAAATAGGGGTAAGATCTTACCCCGAGGAACAATCTTACCCCAAAAAGTTGACCTTGACCTGCATTGTTCTGACAGAAATTCTATTCACGAATCCTGGAAGTTTGCCAAAAAGGGTACTCAAATCTGAACTGATATTCACTGTCCCACACCTGTATCTGCAAGAAAAAGGTTTTTTTTTGTTTGGATGAGGGGTTTTCCTTAGTCAAACCCTAGTTTGGAATCAACCTTTAAAATAGAATTGAAATAGAGAATTCTAGAAAGTAGTAGAAGTAAATCTAACAATGAAGCTATGATACTTAATAGATATGCAATTGTATTTGAAATGTAATCAAGTATGGTGATATGAAAGCTTGGACTCAACAATAACACATGTAAATCAAAACCTCCATGATTGTATGCTTGGAATCCACCTTGAAGGGAGAATGAATTGATCTTGAAGATGAACAAAGGATCTTGAAGGAAGATAATACCACCATGAAGGATAGATCTAGGGTTTGAATGATGAATCTTGAATGCTTGAACCAAATCCCTCCAAAGGCTTGAAAGCTTGAATCCTTGATCTTCAATGGAGAACTTGAATTCTTGAATGTAGATGATTTCCTAAATGCTTTCTCACTTGATTTGCTTCAGAGAAAACTTTAATGAATTGTGGATGCACTTGAGTGATTGAGAGATTATGACAAAGGATGGATTGAAATGAGAGAAGAAGGCTTCCTTTTATAGAGATCTAGGGCAAAAAATCCTAGAGAGGCTGACATATGAGAAATAAATTCCCATTGGGTCCTTACCCCTAGAAATGGACCTAGATTAAATGCAATTTAAGAGTTTACCATTTCAGAGACCAAAACAGTTGACCCAAAAGTGGGAAAATAATTATTTCTGAAACCCAACATTCATAAATCATGGAACCTTGAAATTTGGACCCTGGGTCAAGGTCTAGGTCAACTTTGACCTAGGTCAGGATCAAGGTCATCCTTGACCTAGGTCAGGGTTGAGGTTGACCTTGACCTAAAAGGTCAACCTTGGCCCTGAGATCAAGAATCTCAGGATCTCAATCTGGAATGCCAAAAAAGTGCAGAAAGAAGGTGGAAAAAGGGCAGAATGAGGAGAAAAGAAAGATTCAAGCTAGGGACCTACCTGAGACATTTGACATGGACCCCAAAATACCTACTCAAAGGGGTAAACCAGTCCTAAATGGAAGTGCTTCCATGTTTTGATGATACACCTTCTTGTTGTGAATAGCCTTTACATACCAATCTTTCCTTGTTTCTTACAACAATTCCTTCCTCATTCATTTTGTTTCTGAAAACCCACTTAGTTCCTATTACATTTTTTTCTTTACATCTAGGAACCAATTCCAAAGTCTTATTTTTATTTATCTGATCTAACTCTTCCTGCATAGCTTTGATCCAAGATTAATCTCTACAAGCTTCATATGTGATCTTCAGCTCAACTTGAGAAATAAAACTAATTTCTTCCCTTATCTTTGATCTAGTCATCATTCCTTAATTTGCATTACTAATGATTTGATTTTTAGGATGGTCTTTCTTAACATACCTCTAAGTCTTAGGAATTTTATTTGTATCTTCATCATAGGTCTCATTCTCATAGTCAATCTCAATATGTTGTTCTTCTGTAATGACATCATCCTTGATTTCTGTATTCTGATAAAAATCATACATTCTGTCTTGTATCTAAAAATTTTCATCTATCTTCACATTGTTACTTTCAATCATCTTTATCAATCTCAGATTAAAACATTTATAAGCCTTTCTTTTAGTAGAATAACCAAGAAAAATTCCTTCATCACTTCTAGCATCAAACTTCCCTATTTCATCATCTCTTTCGATATAGCATTTACTACCAAATATTTTGAAATATTTTACAATAGGAGTATGATTAAACCATAATTCATAAGGAGTCTTACTTGTACCTTTTATTTGAATTATGTTCAATGTGTATACTATTTTCTCAACAACTTCTCTCCAATGAACATGAGATACATTTCCTTCTAGCAACATTGTCCTAGCAACATCTAATATTGTTCTATTTCTTCGTTCTGCTATCCCATTTTTTTGTGGAGTCGTAGGAGAAGATGTATTTCTTTGTATTTGATGCTCTTCATAATATGAGTTGAATAGATCTGAAGTAAACTCTCCACCTCTGTCTGATCTCAAAATTTTATTTTTAAACCTAATTCATTCTTTACTTTTTCTTTGAATAACTTAAATTTGTCAAATGCTTATGATTTCTCTTTCAAGTAAGTGATCCACATCATTCTAGAAAAGTCATCAACAAAAAGTATAAAGTACCTTTCTCCATAGTATGATCTTGTCCTTTTAGGTCCACATAGGTCTGTATGTATCAGATCCAAATTTCCTTTTTCTGAATAAGATTTACTTTTATAACTGCTTCTAGTGTTCTTTTCCATAACACATTATCTACACATAGTATTAGATGGTTTTACAATTTTAGGTAGTTCTCTTACTACATTAGTCAAGCTTGCCTTCACAATATTATCAAAATTAACATGAAAAAACCTTTTGTGCCACAACCAACTATCATCTATCTTCACAACAAAACAAGAAGCTCCAGATATATTTAACTCAAATACATTACCTCTAGATTTAGTACCGATTGCAATCATCTTTCTTGTCTTACTTCTTATAAAAAACTTTCCATCAATGAATTTCAATTGATATCATTTATTCATCAATTTTCCAACACTCAACAAGTTATGTTTAAGTCCATCAAAAAGTAGTACATTGTCAGTATTAGTCTTTCCATCTAAAGAAATAGATCCCATTCCTATGATAGGTTTAGGAACATTGTCTCTGAATCTTACAACACCACCATCATACCTATTTAGTTTAACAAAAAATTTCTTGTCTCTAGTCATATGATGTGAGCAACCACTATCTATAACCCATTCAAATTTCTTATCAACATGTGATACTAAAGCTTTTTCCTCATGTACTAGTTTTTCATCTTTAATAGCAATAAATCCAATCTCCTCATAATCAAAATCATCATCATCAGAGATAACTTCACTAGCATAATAACATTCCTTTTCTTTAGGCTTGAAAAACTTAGGTTTGTGATTAGGAACTCTTGTAGGACATCTAGATGCAAAGTGACCTATCTTATTGCATGAAAAACATTTCAAAGGTAAATTTCCTTCAAATTTACCCTTACCTCTCTTTTCTCTTCTAGCGATCATGGCAACAAGTTCATCTAGCTTTCTTTCTTCTTCTTGTATTTGTTCCCATTCATCAACATATTCTCCAAGCTATTCTCTTATATTATCACTGCTAGTGCTTGTAATTCCAGATAATGTCTTCTTATGTGTAGATTCTTTGAATGTTGACTCTACTTTAGGTAAAGAATCTCCTATCTCCATAGCTTCAAAGATAGTTCATTTTGCAAACAACATTTCTTTGTTAAAGTTTGCAGTCAAAGGTATAATCTCTTCTATAGATTTCACTTTGGTCTTGTTAATAGGTGTCAATGATCTAAGGATATTTGAAATAACTTCTTCCTCTCCATAAGTGACTCCTAAATTTATGATTCCAACTACAACCTTAGTGACTCTTTGCACATAAGCTCTAATATTTTCATCATCTTTCATTTTCAAGTTTTCCATTCTTGTTTTCTAGTTCTGCAACTTTTCTTGTTTAGTAAACTTGTCTCCTTCATACAATACTTCTAATCTTTCCCAAATATTGTGTGTTGAATCTAGATCTTTTATCTTAGTAAATTCTCCTTCAGAGAGTGCATTAATCAGTGCTTCCCTTGGATGATATTATAAGAAAATATATTATTTTCCTCATCCATAGCTTTGTCTAATTCACTCTCAGTCTTCATGGTTACCTCATTCTTTGTAATCATCTAGTAGTCGATGTCCAAACATAGAAAATGAATTCACATCTTGTTCTTCCAACTATCAAAGTTTTTAGGATCAAATTTCAAACTATCCTTCCTATAAAATGCCATCTCCAAGAACACCTCAAGCTATTAAGCTTTCTCTCTAAGGACCAGTAGCTTTGATACCAATTGTTAGGAATAACAGTCCACCAATATAACTAAGAGGGGGGGTGAATCAGTTGTATGAGAGATTATTAAACTTTAAAATTCGAATAGCAAAAATACCAAATCAAATGAACACAGTGAATGCCATTACAATAACACAATATTCATTGTCGAGGAAACCCTATTATAGGTAAAATCCTAGTGGGAATTAACACCCACTAATGATGTACTAAGAGTATAGTATCCCTATTAAAAGATTAGCCCTATTAGGAGCCTATTGAAACATTACAATACATAGTCCTTGTTAGAGGACATACCCTGTTAGGAGTCAAAGAAAAATATTAGGCTCACTGCCCAGGCTCATAGTCCAAAGAAGGTTATATCCACCTTAAGAACTCATTGTTTGCAACACAAGTGTATATAAGGAAAATACACAATCCTTGTGAACTATTAATAGAAATTATCTGTGCTTGATTAGTTCCAATGAAGTATATACAATATCCTCTACTCTACATACAATAGATACAAGCTCAAAGCTTCCACATTCCTTTCTTACACCAATATCATTCACACCATGTCTTTTCAAAAGAAAAGATCTTACATATATACCCTATTACAAATAAATGACTAGGTCATCCAATTAAGCTTTCATAATATACAAATAATTACATAACTCCTTGATAAGATACACATGGTATATAAAGTAGGTATACATCAATTATAATTTAGTAATTAAGATCCAACATCTGTCATCCATGCTCACAATCCATGATACACACTACAATTCTAAAGTCAGCCCCAAGTAGGTCTCCTCCAGAACACCTGCCACAACTGATGTTATAATGCATTACATGACTTGATAATATGAAAAAACATTCCTTAGTATATCATCTAACATCCCTTAAGCTTGCATACATTGAATCTACATTACCTATAAGATATACTCAAAACTCAAAGACTTACTTTGTCAACTTCCAATATCATAGTTTAGTAACCAGTTTTCACCAAATCTTCTATAACTCAACCAATATGCAATATTACATCATGTGATCTTGGATATGAGATCCCAATACCTTCTTGTACACACAACTATGTTCACACATTCTGAATCATCCATATGGAATCCATACACTATAATAACTAGCCTTTTCTCTCCATAGAAACATATGTTGACATCAGTGACAAAACATGAATGACAACAGCATCAATTCCAACATCACTTAGCAAGATAATGTAGTGAGTAAACATATTAAATGTATCCAAAAACCTCCCCAATGCATTAGCAATATCCAAAAATATATATAAGTAACATAAAAATCATTTTTAAATGACTGGTGTAAATCACATTTGTTGTTTCCCAAAATAGGGGATAGATACACAAGTATTTTTAAAATTATAAATACATCCATGCTATTTAAATTAATAGCTAAACACTTTGTAGGAATTAAAAATTTGATCTAGGTTTTTATTTTATTTTTGCATAATTTTGAAAATATTTCTAAGTATAAAATAGAAATTAATCTTCAGAATAACACTTAAATTTATTTAAAATTCCTAAAGAGAAAAAAAATAAAGTGCTAAAATTTAATTCAATAAATCATACTTATTACATATAATTTGGAATTTTTAAATAAACTTGAAAATCTATAAGTTCCATCTTTGCAAATTTAATGCCATACATATTTATTTTAGTTGCACCAAAAAATTAACCGTATATCATAATTTAGTCATAATCTTTTGATTTCCAAAATCTCAAACATTTAAATTTTAAAGAAACTGAGAGTTTTAAATTGCAATAAAATCCAATTAATCATAAATTTTATTCCAGAAGCCTTATTTCTATTATAAAGTCAATATCACAAAATCCGTAATTTCCATTATTAAATTAATAACAATAAGATTACATGGCATTACAAGGTTATAAGAAATTCCAAATTTTGAATTACGATCACAAACAAATTTGCCAGTTCCTATTTCTAGTTGGGTACCTAATAAAATGAGGTTGACCACAGAGGCTCACCTCCCAACCTAGGCCTTTTCAAATCCACCCCCAAGATAGTGGATCCACAATGGAATGGGATACAAACAAGTATCCACAAAATATGTAGGAATACATTCAAACATAGAAACACTCAAAAACTCCCAAACATGGTCAAAAAAAGAGGAAGGTCTCCAAGAGGCCTTCCTAAAAATAGGGGTAGTGGTGGACAACTAGGAAGAGAAGTCATTGTATACAGTCAAATTAACAAGCCACACATGGACTTGGAGAGACCATCTACACAAGATACAATCTAAAAAAGCCTCCTTATGTCGCCTAGGTTCTTGTAGGCCATACTTGGCATGATGGGTATCAAGAAACCCCATGTTTATCCCTCCACACATGGGAGACTCTGTAAAATCCTGGGTCACTTCCTACCACCCCCTTCAAGGTTATTCTACCCTCCCAAGGGTGAGTGTGCCTTGAAGAATCCCATTCAAAAATGAAATTACAAATGAAAAACTACAAATAAACATATCCAAAAAATTTAAACAAAAACCATAAAATAGAAAGAACTCCATTAATGGAGCTCTGAGCTTCCATACATGCCAAGAAAATATTTTAACTAAAGAGAAACCAACCTTACTCTAAGACTAAGTGGTGAAGGAACACCTCCCTATACTATTCAATGGAAGATATTCACTAGGGGTCTTCAAGGATGTACCCAAGGGCCTTCATGCCTAAGGGTTAGAGATAACATCTTAGAGTTAGTAAATAAGCCAATTGTAAGGCCTAGTCACCCTTGGCATGGTTATAAACCATGGGCTTTGACTATGGTCCAAAGGCATAGTTAGGTATTTAGGTTATCCTAGGTGTCTTTTAGGTTACTTTAATAATTTCATGCTATTTGGGATCGTTAGGATCCAAGGCTTAGGCCTTATAGGATCAATAGGAGCAGGAATGCAACATTTTTAAAAAAAGTTGCACAATGCATGAAATGTTGCTCAACAATTTTTTTGAAAAGTTTCTAGAAAGTTGTGAAATCCTCCCAAATGGTCACAACATTTAAAAAATGATTGGATTCATTGGGAAAGATCTTAAAATATCCCTTTCAGGTGGGTGGAAGACATATGATGTATTTTGGCATTCAAATCAATAAAATTTCCCTATTTTCCTTATATTCTAGTTTGAAAATCTATTGTGTATGGACATGTAATTGATTGCAAAAGGATTAGACTTGAAGGTTTAGTATTTACCATGAATTAGGAATCCAATTAACTTTGGTTGAATCATTATGGATATCAAAGTCAAAAGATAGAAGGATTTCTTCATCAGGTGCATAAGAAACCCTCTTGAACTAGGGTTTCACAAACTCCATGCCCTAACTTTCTTTCCCACCATGGAAATCCCATGCCACTTGGGTAAATGCAAGTAGGTTCAATTTATTTTATATCCTCAAAGATTTAGGAGAAGGGGGATTTTTCTTCTAGGTTTTCTTGCAATCCCTAGTCCAAGCATCTCTGTGTGCTTGGATCAGTGTATGAGAGAATGAAGTGACAATACCACTTTGGGGGTGGATAAAAGAACTCTAAAGTTAGATTGTAGTCTCTTTGGGGTGACTGATAACATTTCAATTAATGGCTTGTCTATGAAGTCCGACTACTGAAGACTACCTTAAGCAAGCAAGTCCTATTAGCCCTATTAGGCCTAGTGGATCAGAATTAGTTTGGTGGTGTCCTTGCAAGTTGGGAACACTTTCTTTGGAGATTTGACACATTTCATTAAAGGGTGTCTAGATATATAATGTTTTTAGTGAGTCCCTTGGGAAAATCTAGAACCAATCCCCCAAAATCTCTCTCATAGGACTACAAACCAAGAAGACCTAATAGCTAAAATTGGTGTTTGAATCCTTAACTACATAAAGGGTTTGTGGGTCACTTCTATAAGAGACATTCAAGTCTTGTGGAACCTTTCCATCCCCTTTTCATTGTCTAGGTTTCTAGTTTTTGATTAATACTAATAGATAGGGTATCTCCTCAAAAGACATATAACCCTCAAGGAAGATAGTAACTTGTGTTTTTTTTACAGGATCTTACAAAGGTGTAGAGCACTCTAACAAGTCAGTTTTAGGTGTAGTGAAGAAACCTAAGGCAATACCACATCAAATCTACCCAATTAGGGGAGAGCTCTGCATCAAGTGGTATCAAAGTATCTAAGATCCTTAGGGTAAGAATTTGTCAACACCATGGAAGGAGATGAAGATGGACGGATGTCAACAAGGATGACCAATACAGATATAGTAAGATATCTAAGAGAGTAAAGAAAAAATAAATATTAACAAGGGAACACTAAAATGTAGTAAATGAGGCAAGAAATGGATAGTCTTAGGGAAGAGCTTCATAGGAGAATTAGTGGAAACTATGATGATGTTGAAGAAGGGAGTGAAGAATAAACCCTCAAGTAGGAAGAAGATGAGTGTCCTACACATTGGAGGCTACTAATGAAGACTCTAAAGTATATGGAGAGAAGGACCATGGATGCCAAGATTGAACTACCTACATATAATGGGAAGATGGACCCAAATGCTGCTATGGATTAGGTTGATGCCCTAACTAGTTTCTTTGATTGTGAGGACATCCCTAAGAATCATAGGGTGAAGATTGCTAAGTCAAAGCAATCATAGGGTGTCTTATAGACTAGAGGATACTAATGAAGACTCTAAAGTCTATGGAGAGAAGGACCATGGATGCCAAGCTTGAATTTCCTACATACAATGGGAAGATGGACCTAGATGCTGCTATGGATTAGGTTGATGCCCTAACTAGTTTCTTTGATTGTGAGGACATCCCTAATAATCATAGGGTGAATATTGTTAAGTCAAAGCTCAAAGGATCTGCACTCACATGGTGGAACTTCACTCAGGATGATAGGGTGAAGAATGGGAAGAATCCAATCACCATTTGGAAGAAGATGCTGGCCCTACTTAGGGATACTTATATCCCTAAATATTATGAAGTTGATGCAGAGGCATTCTTGAGTCTTTAGTAAATCTACACAGTGGTGTGTTGAAGTGGTTATGTGTTTCTCAATTTTAGCTTTAACCAATGATCTCATTTGTTGAAGGAAGCTCAGTTGCTAAAGGAACTTAGTAAACTCTGGCATTTGGTGAAACTTGTGCTTGGTGATGCTTGGTCGATGTACTTGCTTGGTGATGACTAGTGTGCTTGGTTGTTTTACTGGTGCTCGGTAGTTTTGGCTTATCGACTAGAGTTCTTGGAGTTTTTGTTGGTCAACTTGATGTATTCAATGTTGGTAGCTTGTGTTGCATTCTCCTAGGTAGATCTAGAGGCTGATATGGAGAATTAAATAATTGTAAGCCTATTTGTGAGTCAACTATTGTTTTATTTAATATTTTTTTGTAGTAGAAGCTAACTTGGATTAGGAGTTAATTATTCCTTCCATCCAACTTGTGGTTGAGGAAATATATTTAATTAGTGTTTGGTTAGTTTTTTTAAGCAACATTGGGTCAATCAATAGAAATAGATTGACAAGGATAGTAATTGGATCCTATGAGATCTTGAAGATCGGATTGTTTTCTGATATGTTGTTATAGAAAAGCTAGTGGTTTGCATGCTTGGAGACAAGGAGAATGCTTGGAGCCTTGCAAGCTCAAGTTTAGATCTTCCTTTATGCTTCCACCAATTGTTGATGTGTTGTAGAGATGGACTAGCTAGGAGTTTGCAAAATTACTATTGTAATTTATTGTAATTGGCCCTAACCCAGAAGGCCTTATAGCCAGGCATGTTAAATGAAAGTTATGTTTGAAGCTTATCTTATTGTGTTTTCTACATTTTTGGTGTTTGGCTACAAGTTTGGGCAATCCTTTATTAGATCCTCTAACCTTGACTACGTCAGGTGGTATCAAAGAAAAGTTGATCTTGAGTGAAGTTGATATTCTATGGAGAGAGTTGGCGAAGAGATTGTGTATGATTTGAGTTACAGACCCATGGTACTAAACTTATGAAATTATGGTCTAGTTGTTCATGCAAGGTGGTAGGTTGATCTGACTTGTATACAACTTGGAGGTTGTCACAAGGTGGTTGGTATTGGGTTTTTTGTAGAGGGTTTCTTTTGCAGATCTTTGAGGATGCCTCCGATAAGATTGGACCCTAGGGAGATTGTAGATCTCTATGATATTGTGGAGTCTAGGATTATAGAGAAGGTGAAATATGATTTTAGATCTGAGATGGAGTTGATGAAAAATGACATGATTAGTGAGATCATGAGAGTTGTTCCTAGTATGCTGAGGAATCTTGGTACTGAGGATGGCTATGAGGAAGCTACTAAAGACTTTGAAGCTACTAGATCTAGTGGAGATGATAGAGCCAATCAGAGGGATAGATTTGGAGCTTTCTTGAGTACTAGTTATTGAATGAAGGTTTCTAACTTCTCTAGTACTTTGAAACCTAAGAACTTGATTGATTGGATTAGTGAGTTAGAAGACTTATTTGAGCTTGAAGAAATTGAAGATCCTCTTAGAGTGAGGTTGGCACAAACAAAGTTGAAAGGACATGCTACTCTTTGGTGGAAGTAATTACAAAGAGATAGAGAAGACGAAGGTGAAATGAACATCAATCGGTGGAGGTTGATTGTGACTAAGTTGAAAACTAATTTCATACATACTAACTATGAGCTTGACTTGTTTAAGAAATTGCGTAATCTAAACCAAAAGAATTTGACTTTTGAAGACTATACCAAGGAGTTCTATAATTTGACTATTTAGTCTGGACACATAGAACTTGGTAAAGAAAATGTAGCTTGGTATGTGAATGGTTTAGGATTCAATATTCAGGATGAGATTGGTATGTTGAAGATTGCTTCTATTGAGGATGCTTATCAGTATGCTTTGAAGGTACAAGATAAGTTGAAGAGAAAACAAAATGGTAACTCTTGAGGGAAGGAGAAGCTTGATCACTTGGTGAAGGATAAACTGATTGTAGAAGATGAACCAAAACCCATGGAACCAAAGAAGAAAAGTAGGGTTATCTTTTAAGGGAACTTGTTATAATTGTGGTGAATAAGGACACCAATCTTTTGAGTGTACACAGAAAAAGTTTGGTGATCAAAGGAATGTTGTGGTGAATGAGAACATTCAGAATGAACTTGAATTTGAGAACTTGTTGGTTCAAAGAACATTGCTTGGTGAAAAGGTGGAACCTTGTCAAAGGTGTAACTTGTTCAGAACTCGGTGCAAGTTAGGAGGTAAAATTTTTTATGTTATTGTGGATAGTGGTAGTACTAATAACCTTGTAGTTGAGGAGATGGTTCAAAAACTTGGTTTGACAAGATTGAGACATCCTTATCCTTATAGGATTGGTTGGTTGCAAGATGTTCATGCTTTGGAAGTGAGGGAGAAATGTCTTGTTGATTTTAAAATTGGCCAGTATAAGTATCAAGTGTTGTGTGATATTGTGAACATGGGTAGTTGTCACATATTGCTCGGTAGACCTTGGCAGTATGATTGCAGATTTGTGCATGACTGTGTCAAGAATTTATTTACTATTGAGAAGGGTGACAAGAAGTTTTCCATGATGCCTTTGTAGGATACAACACTCGGTAGGAGGAACCTGAGTATTGGTAGCTGAGTTGAGTTGTCAGATCCTATTAGGATTGATGATCGGTATGGAGAACTGACCTGTGTGTTATCAAGGAAAGACTTGAAAAGGTAGAGAAAGTAGAAGTGGAAGAGTATGTAGGGTGAAGACTTGGAGAAATTGTATGTGAAGAATTAGTTCGAGGTTTATGTGCTTAATCCCAGAAGATGTTCTTTGAGCCTATGAGAATATCTTTTCAAACCTAGGGTATTTGATATAGGGACATTCTTAAGTCTTTGGTAAATCTACATGGTAGTTTGTTGAAGTGGTTTTGTATTTCTTGGTTGTAGCTTTAACTGACAATATCATTTTTTGAAGGAAGCTCTATTGTTGAAGGAACTTGGTAAACTCTAGAGGTTGGTGGAACTTTTTCTCTGTGAAGCTTAGGGTTCTTGGTCGATGTACTTGCTTGGTGATGCCTAGCATGGTTTTTTTTTTACTGGTGCTTGGTAGTTCTAGATTAATGACTAGAGTTCTTGGAGTTTTGGTTGGCTAACTTGAGGTATTTAATGTTGGTAGCTTGTGTTGCATTCTCCTAGGTAGATCTAGAGGCCGACATGGAGAATTAAATAATTGTAAGGCTATTTGTGATTCGACTGTTGTTCCATTTAATATTTGTTTGTAGTAGAAGCTCACTTGGCTTAGGCATTAATTACTCCTTCCAGCTGACTTGTGGTTGAGGAAATGTATTTAAGGAGTGTTTGGGTAGTTGTTTTAAGAAGAAGTGGTTCAATCAGTAGCAATAGATTGACAAGGATATTAATTGGATCATGTGAGATCTTGAAGATCATATTATTTTTTGAAATGTTGTTGTAGTAGAGCTAGTGGTTTGCATGCTTGGAGACAAGGAGATTTCTTGGAGGCTTGCGAGCTTAGGTTTAGATCTACCTTTGTGCTTCCACCAGTTTTTGATGTATTGCAAAGATGGACTAGCTAGGAGTTTACAAAATTACTAATATAATTTATTGTAATTGGCCCTTGTACACACTAAATAGTGCACCTCTCTAAGTCATTACTTCCAAGGGAATCCATGAATGGGAAACCTTAGAAAGTGACCTAGAGCTCCCTATGAATGGAGTTGCAAGGATTTTAAAATTGCTCTTAGCTAGAGCTATAAAGCTTATGTCCTTGCTAGTCAACCACACAATGGGAGATTCAATGAAAACAAGGGCAAGAATGCCAATATCCTCAAGAATCAAAATGAGAATGCAATGCAAACTAGAAATGAGGATGAAAGCTATGCAAACTAAGCTATGAAATGAAATAAAAGTGTTACAATCCTTCCTAATTAAGCTAGGTGAGCTAGTCTAAAGCATAAAGGAAACTAAGCTAAGAAAGTATAAACATGAAGCTATGATGCAAGAAATGAAACTAAGATAGAATGTAAATATGAAAGCTACAAGTGCAACAAAATCTCCAAAGCTCTAGAGTCACCTAGAAAACCTACAACATAACATTAGTATTCAAAAGATGGATCCTAAAATGAGAAGAGAATTCTTCTTTTATAGGAAATGAGAAACAACAGACGATAGAGATTAAGAGGCAAAAGATTTAATCAAGGGTGGGGCTTGAAAGAGGAGCAATCCATGTGCACAAATATCCTCCAATAAGAAAATAAGAGTTGACTTTTGTGTCCCACATAAGATAAAAAGACCTTTTTCTCTTTTTACAAAATAGGAATAGTGCTTTATTTGTACAACTTAGGATAAGAGGAAAAGTGAGGACTTTTTATTTAATAAAAGGGGAGGAAATATTCCTTTTAATTAAATAAAAACTTAGGATAAAATGGTTAATCCATGGAATAAAATTGAATAAATGATAGATTTAGGATTTGATCAAGAAAATTGATATTAAGCTGAAAATGTTGATTCAAAAAATTAATAAATTGTTCAATGAGGGCCCAAAGTCTAGGCGACCATTTTATGGTGCACACATTTGCCCCTCTTTGACTAATGTGAGGTTGACTCAGGATCACATGTAGTCAAAGAATGGAATTGAAATGTGAGATTGATTTGGGATCACAAAACAACCCAGATGTGTGTTTGACGGATGGGAACACATCAAGACAAAGATAAGCATAAGCTGAAGAGACAAAACCAATACACCTATAAAATAGGAGATCATCAAGTCTCAAATAGGAGATAAGTATCTCAAGCTAAGCTGATTGATATAGCTGAATCAATTATTGAAATTTGATAGATACTGCTCCCTCATAATTGAAATCGAAATCAGGGAGAGGAGAACAACAAATTGATAAAGTTGATCAAATCACTAAAAATCATAATCGAACATGAAGGATAATAGGATAACCATCAAGAAGTGAAGATATGCCCCAGTTTGACTAGGTTTGATCGAGAAAGATATAGGATAAAGATGAAGTCAAACCTCAGGGAGATGAAGATGAAGGGGATGAATGAAAGACTAGAAGGTTTGAAAGAGATGGGGATGAAGAAATAAAGATGCCCCAACAAAGATCAAAGAATCAAGCCTCAAAAGGCCAACCAATTGTGTAGAAGAAGGAGAAATTTTAAAACATGATTTTGACTATCAAGATGAACTCAGATTTCAATTTTGAGTCTGAAAATGGAACCAGGATGTCAAAATTAGCTAGGGGTGCAATTTTCACGTAATTTTGAGGTGTTTTGAAAATTGGTCAAAAAGTCAAAATGCTATAAAAGGGGGTAAAAAGGTCATTTTCAAAATCATTTGTCTTATTGAGATTTGAGAATTTCAAGACCTTAGAGAGAGAAAATGGCCTAGCAAGTAGCGATTCCAATTCACAGGCATTGATTCGAGCAGGCCCGATTGCATAATTGGCCTCCCCACTATGGTGCCCCAGTATGTTTTTAGAAAAACTCACCCTTTTTGAGTTTTTTATGAGCATTTAATGCTTTTAAAACATCTTTTTAATAATTTTAAAATATTTCAAATTTTACACATATGAAAAGTCATACGATACTAAAAAAGTATCGCACACTTTGATAGTTTCTGTCATGCGATACTCTGTGGGTCAAAATAGTATCGCACCTATGTTGAATCTAGTATAACATGATATGGGATGAAACATCATGTGATACTATGTGAAATATCACATGCAAAGATACCATCGCACTGCTATTGAGAAAAGTATCGTATGATAGTCAAAAAAATAGTATCACACAGTGTAGAAAAATGACATGTTTTAATGTTTTTGAGCAAAATGACATGGGTCCAGATAATGTTTGCTTTGAAGATATTTTGGTACTAATTGTATACATCCATCATGATATGTTCTGACATTTGGTTTGGGGTTTTGGCTTGTAGGAGGCATTCTTGGCACTGTTGATCAAAGCACCGAGGGTGGTTGGGCTACGGTGTGTCAGAGTTCTTGATACACCTGGGCGAGATGACTTGGTTGAGATGGGATTTAGGTTTTTGCTAGATATGCCCCGTATTCAGGCAAACCATGGGTTGTTGATTGTGCTGGCTGAGAGATGGCATAGTGAGCACAACACCTTTCATCTGCCTACTAGAGAGGCATCTATCACTTTGGAGGATGTCTATCGAATCCTTCAAGTGTTGAGCTATAGGGATCTTGTAAGTATAATCATGTTTAGAAATGATCGTTTAAGTATAATGTTTCCATATGATGAAAACTAACATGATTGTGTGTTGTCATAGGTGTACTATGATCAGGATTCAACTGAGGGGTGATGGGCCATGTAGGACTTGCTGCAGGATGTGACCTTTGTTGATAGACATCTCAGCTGGGATAGGATGATCGAGGAGTATGGTAGGGATTACCAAGTTCCTTGCATAGTATGCTCCATAGTGGCACAGGTACTAGTGACAGATAGGAGTCAAAGGGGATCCCTCTAGGTTGGGGCAAGTTAGTTATAGATCTGGTAGCACACCCGCAGTAGATGGCATGGGGCCTGGCCATCTTGGCTGACATGTATCATGAGCTACACAACATCATGTATAGAGATAATAGGACATGGGCTTGTGGTGTTGTATTAGCACAGGTATGGGCATGGGAGCACATTGTCGTTGTGTGCCCATATGTGTAGTCGAGGGAGCAGAGATGCCCCTACATATATAGATATATAGGTTTTATCAGTCAGCCACTTAGCTAGGATGTGACGTACTACCGTAGGTTATTGGATGAGCTCACATCATTCCATTGGAGACCCTACAGGGCTTGTGAGTTGTAGAGTGATCAGGAGCACAAGTTAGGATATATGTTATGCAACTAGCTACTAGTAGATCAACACTCTGATATAGTAGAGTGCTTCATGATCACCCAGGTCTAGAGATAGTTCAGGTGGTAGTAGAGGGTATCCACATAGACTACCACATATTCCTGAGCTAGGGATGAGGAGGGACAAGGATGGCTTCCAATGCTAGAATACCAGTAGGCAGTACAGGAGACTAAAGCTCTATGTAGGGAGCCCTGGGATTATCTCCTAGATATGGCAGATGCAGGGGTTGATGTAGCTTTTAGGAAAGAGTTCCGATTACACCCATTCCCTAGGTTTATTGTGCTAGATGCAGACCCACAGGCACAAGGCGGTGATGGGGGTGATAGAGATGGGGATGATGGAGGGGATGGAGGATGGGGGAGAGGAGAGAGAGGATAGAGTTCTAGATCAGGTGGCCAAAAATGGTCATGGAGGCATAGATCAGTGACCCCTGAGGATGCAACAAGAGTAGCTCGCTGATGAGGATACATAGGATAGGATCAACCTATCGGGAGAGGGGATGATCTCAAAGGTTAGATATAGGTTCTCAAGATAGATATAGGGATGATCTCATGTGAGATAAGTAGGTGGTAGATCTAGGGGCCAAGGTAGAGCAACAGGAGAGGTCAGCACAGGAAAATGCAACAAAGATTCAGAGGGAGGCAACATGAGCTGCTTATTATCATGGTCTCTATATACAGGCTGTACTTGAGGGATAGAGAGCTCCTCCCTACTCTACGATAGTGGGGAAATCTAACATGGTACTAGAGAGAGTGGTAGTACCTCCTCCTCCACCACCACCACCACCTCATGATGGGGTGAGTTAGACTTAGGATTAGGATGTTTAGATGTTTATACATATCATGAGACTTTGATCCAGATTTTGGGATCTCACATTTTGTACTTTGTATCATGACATTCATATATATGAGATTTACTAGATTTGTGATGTATCTGTGTATTTTGTCTCACTTGTGATGGATGTTTTAGTTTTATATTGTCTTCTCATTTTTCTCAAATGTGTGCTTATATGCTCATGTATGATCTCTCTCATAGATGTATGTTTAGTTCTCATATGTATGATATAGACTCATGTTTCTAAAAATGAACTCTCTAGGGTATAGATATGATGATAAGATTGTTGGAAATTTGGATGAGGTAAGTACATGGATGTTGTCATTATGGAAACATATGTTCCCTATGAAGATCACATAAGCTGGAAAGTAAGTATGGAAGATCGCAAACTGAAATTGTTTAAGTATGAAATAGTGTTTTTGACAGAGCACCCGATACAGTTTGTTTTGGTGACATTCATTGGAGAATGATCAGAGTTTACACAGTTGAACATAGACTCTATGGTTTCTAAGGATACCCCATCTCAGTGCACAAAAGAGTATGGATAGTACAGACAAAGTTATGATTGTTTTACCGATGAGAGAGTATAGCTGATAGAGCAGTTTTGAAGGCAAAACTAGTAAATGAATTAACGGATTATTTTGCTTGTCAAAATAATGACTTAATATTATAAAGAGTTGACATCCTATATGTTTACTCTTGGATAAAAATGTGGAAGTTGACTAGAGAAAGATATTATGTTTGTATCTTGTATAAAGATGTACTGAACATACTTGAAATGTAACTTGTGATAGTTGTATATTGTGATAGCAGTGAAAGTTGTTGATGGGAAGTTGTAAGCAGTACCATATTGTAATCAGTAAACGTTTGTATTACTTGTTTGGGCAGTGAGCTCATCTGGTAATCAGGTTTTGTATTTACAACTCCTAACAGGGTTGAGGCTTCTAACAAGGCCTATAGTCCCTTAACCAGGACTGATACACTATATGATTGTAACAGGCTCCTAATAGGGTCAACATCCTTAACAAGATATCTTTTTATTAGTGGATCTTTGTGGGTACCATCCCCATCAAGGTTTTTCCTTGGCTAGGGTTTCCTCGAGAACATATCATGTGTTATGAGTTCTTTACATTTACTATTATGTATGCTATTTAGTCTCTTATGCTTTGTATGCACTAAAGTAATCTGTTATATCCATAAGTGGGCAAAAGAAAAAATTTGTGAAATACTGATTCACCCCCCCCTCTCAGTATTTCCTATTTCTAACAATTGGTATCAAAACATAGTTACTCAAAGAAGGAACATTCAAGGAAAGCCTAGCAGCTTGAGTAAGATCTCTATGGATATGGATTAGTTACAGAAGAATCTTGAAGAAGCTCTTGAACAAATTGATATGCTTACTAATGAAAGAAACACTCTGAAAAGAAAGTATGATGATGCAAAGAATCTTATTGACAAATTGAAAGGTAAGATAGAAGATCTGAAATCTGAGAAGGAATCTGAAATTCTTGTTGAAGATTGTGATGATTTAGAAAAAGAAAATGTTATCCTTAAACATGAATTGAAGATAGCAAATCTAAAGCTTAGCTTGAAATATGGAAATGAAAATCTGAGATCTGAGAATGAAAGTTTAAAGAATGAGAATGAAGATCTGAAATCTAAACTTGGCAAGGTAACATCTGAATTTGATAAAGTCAAATTGTAGTATGAAGAACTTGAGAAATACAACAAGACTGTGAAAGGTGAACTGACTCAATCTAAACAACAACTTGAGAGACTATATTCAAATAGTGAAAAGATTAATGAGAAAATATCTTATGGGAAAACATTCTATGACAAAATTGGTCTTGGATTTAACACATTGAAGATAGTTAGTGAAAGCAAGAAACTAGATCTGAATGTATGTGAAAGTAGTGAAGAAAAAAAGTTAGATGAGAACAAATCTGAAGATGCACCTAAGAAAGAAGAATCATCTAAGCAAGAAGAATCAACGAAGCAAGAAGAACCACCAAAGCAAGATGAACCATCCAAAGGCATGCAAAGAGAATTCAAAGGTAGATATTTTGCTTGTAATACTATTGGTCATATGAAAAGAGATTGTACAAGTAAGCAATTCAAACCGCTTAATGGATATTGTTATAATTGTCATGGTTTTGGACACAGAGATATTGAATGTAGAAGATCTAAATTTATTGAGAATAATTATAATAGTAGAATGCCTAGAAATACTAACAATGCAGATCAGAGATCAACTGAAGACATGAAAAGAAGAAATGGAATAGTATGTTACAGATGCAACAAAATTGGACATATTGCTAGAAATTGCAGGACACAAATCAATCAGCAAGCACCTAGTTATGGAACCAATGGAATCATTTGTCAGATATGTAACAAGATTGGACACACAAAAAGATTTTGCAAAATGAACAATGGAGGTTATCATCATAACCCTAACCCTAGAAACTATGCAAGAAGGAATCAAAATGCAGGAAACAAAGAGAAAGGTTTTTGTAGCAATGAAGATGAAGTAAAATTTGTTAAAGGCACAGATCAAGGAGGCATATTCAGCACTAAAGGTAATCAGGAAGGTAATGTATCTGATGGTAAGAATGAGTCTTTACCTAACCCTTCTTTAAGCACTTAAATTATGTAAATTTTTGTAGTTTAGGAACTTAGAATTAGTGTAGAATTAGATTTTGAATGAGTTAAGTTTTGCACAGTTAGATGAAGGTTTTTTATGTTATACTAATACTATGGTTAAGTGCGCAAAAAGAAATATTGTGTTTTGCAAGGTCGCAAGAAGATTTATGGTTGCAAGTTTACAGAATCAGCTTTTTGGCATTTTAGCAGTAAAAGAATTAAATGTGATGTCAGATAGAGTAAATGCTAAGTGTTAAAACATTGAAATCAAAGTTATTTTGATTACCAAGAAATTAGAAGTGATTTGGAGAGTGAAGAAAGAAGTTTGGAAGCAATTTGCAGAAGTTTGAAGCACCGATCAAGAGAAAGCCCTAATTTTGTGAATTTAAGGTATTTATCCGACTAAGATCTTGAATTAGTATAAGTAATTAGATATAATATGGATGTGTCATTGATTCACATTATTAAGGATAAGAACAGACCTAGAACTAAGAAAGATCCAGTTGAACCCTCAGAAAGAGATGCTAGTTTAGCTTTATCATCCATACCAAACAGAGTTATTCATTTAGAGAATGTTAAAAGTTATCTTGGATGCAAATATGAAACCCTAAGGGAGAGTAATTTTAATGGTGAATATCAAAAATTGTACAACAAGGATATGTCAATGAAACAAGGTTATGAACATCTAGAAAATAATGAAATCATTAACTACTCTATGAAATATGAATTTGATGATGAGGAGTGTACTAAGATCATTTTGAGTAGGATACATAATGGTAAATTTTGGTTAGAAGATAGAGTTATAGACATAACTACAAACCTAATTCATGATGTGACTAGATTATCAAAAGTTGGTGCAATTCCACTGAATGAGAAAAACATGAGAAAGATTGTGATTGATAACACCGGTTCAATATATAATGGCAGAGGTATAGTCATTAGTAAGATTAAGCAAGATGATGTAAGATACTTGTGTAATATTTTGACAAAAAAATTATGTGGAAGTTCTAGAGAAGATGATATGTCAGTAGGTATGGTACACATTGCTTATTTGATGTGTGTGGAGAAGAAGCCTATGGATATGTGTGAAATTTTGAGAATACAGTTGTTTGAGAATTTGGAAAAGATAAAGAAAGATAAATACACTCACTTTAGATTTTCCTCATTGGTTACTTACATGTTCTTCCACTTGCTAAGAAGATTTCCTTACACTATTGATTGGAATGATGGTGAGAATACTTTGGAAAGAATCAATAAAGTTTACATGAAACATCTTAATGAGAAGGTTAATGACAATGTAAAGTTAGTGTTGAAAACTTTTCAAAACATTGTGGTAAATAGATCAAGAATTCCTCCATCCCTAGTTGAGAAATACAAAGATGATATATGTTTTATGGTTGATATTGATTTCACTTACATTAAGGCAGTAGAACCTAGACATGAATTCATAGACCCTCTTGGCTATGAAATCTCTGAAGTTGAAACAAAAGGATATGTTAGTAGATTGTTGAAAAGTGAATTGGATGCTCATAGCAATAGATTTGGAACATATGATGAAAAATTTGATTCAGCAAAGACACTTAAGGAAGAGAAACAATCTAAGAAGAGAGTGGAGACTACAATAAAGAAAATTCTAAAAGGAACAGGTATGAGTGAGTAGGAATTTGATATTGCAAGAAAGAATGCAGAAGCAATAAGGTAAAGTAAGATACTATCAGTCCCACCTTTTGCATCAAGTGAAAACCCTCAAGAACCCATTCAAGTTAAGGTAAAGATTGAAGAACCTGAGAAGGAGCAAGAAATTAGTTAGACAGAGAAACCCTCTTCTTCAGCACAAAGCAAAAGAATGAAGGCAAGTGCTTCAGGACCAAATAAAAGACAAAAAGTAATTGTTCTACCAGTACCTAGAAGAGTTGCAGAGATAAAAAATGATGAAGTAACAATAAAGAAGAAATCATGAAAACCAAGGATAGAAAGAGTTAATGAAGACATATTGCAGCATGGAGACTTTACCAAGATGAAAAAATACTATAATTTATATGGACCCTCTGATAGATTAAATATAGAGAATGCAATGGTTACACATTTGATTTTGACAAACAAGAAATTTGATATTATTCATGGAAAGATACCAGAAGATTTGTACAATAGACTTGTGAACAGAAAGATGAGAGCACAAGATGAAGATACTAAAATGAGAGAGAATGTGATAAGATAGTTCTGTGACATAAGAGATGATGACCACCTTAAACAGATCCTCAAGCCACTTGGAACCCTATTAAGAACCAAAAGAAGAACTATACAAATATTGGGAGGTCAGTATGAACAAGTGAAGACTAAAACTGAACAAGCAGTTGTGCAAGTGCTAGCAGACTTGGTGGCAAGAAAAGATAGAAAAGATCAATCAGTTGCAAGAACCAGCAGAGAAACAAAGTTCAGAACAGGCAGAGGTAGTAGTAGAGGTAGTTGAAGTTGAAGATATTCCCTCTTCTTCTATAAACATTGGCCCATAATCTATGGACATTGAAGGAACAAAAGTTACTTTAGATTCAGATGATGTGGTACTCAACAGTTTGGATGACATTGTTGACAATTTGGCTTTGGGAGAGCAAGAAAAGAGTATTGAAACAGAGACTACGTAAGCAGAAGAGAAAATGGAATTAGAGGCCCCTACACCTATTGCACCTCAAGAAGACATCAGTCTTACTCCTAAGACTAGAAAGGAGAAAGGAATAGGAACATTGATTGAAGATTTGAGAAAGGAGGTTGATGATGATGATCAATTAGATTTGATCACTTCATTGAACAAAATTATTGGAAAGAACAAGAAAGTTAAGAATTTGGAAGGTAGCTTGAAAGATTTGACTGAGAAGCTACAAAGTGTTATATCTACAAAAGTCTTTGATTCAGATCCACTTGAAAGAGCAAAGATGGTAATAAATTCTTTTGATGTTGAGCTCACTAATTTGACTAATATTGCTAAGGTTAAGGCTTAGGCAGCTTATGAAGCTGAGATGTTGTAGAATATAAGTCAGAATATCAAAAATGACATTGGCAACAATGACATATACATTAAGAACTTAAGGAAACATCTTGAGACTGGAAAGTGTTTGTACATTCAATGTCCAAAATCTGAAAATATAATAATTGAGGAAGAGAAGAAGATAAAAGAGAAGCAAGATGAAATTGCAGCAGAGATAAACTTAATGGCCAGCCCAAACATAAAGATCAGTACAGTTGAGAAAAAGATCAAAAAATTATGTGATGAGATAAGGACTTTGAATGATGAGAAGAATAGTAGAATTATAGGATGAACATCTTCAGAGAGCATGTCTCGATCAAGTTGACTATTATAGAAGAGCAGATAGAAGAATGTCTTACTACTAAGACATCATTTCAGAAGTTCAACTTTGAATCTCTTCAAGCTTGTCAGATTGTAGAATACAGATTGAGTACTTTACTCAATGTAGCAGAATCAATTAAGAAGTCTTGGGAGAAAGATTTTGAGGCTTGGAAGATAGATTTTGTAGATTGTGTTGCAAGCCTACTAGCTTTGCAATAAGACAGTAAGGTAAAAGTTTTGACACAATTTTGTATATCCCTTTCCACCCTTTATTTTGTCATTGTTGTCAAAGGGGGAGAGATACTTAGAAAATTGTCTATATATGATAAGGAAGGATACTCATAGGGTGAGTTCTATGGAGTATTATGAAGTGTTATAGATTATGAGGAGATATAAGGATAATATTCTATGGCCACAATTTTGATACAAATTTTGAGATTTTGATTTGTACACTTAGCCAATTTTCTCATATGTTGCCACCAATGACAAAGGGGGAGATTGTTGACAATTTGGCTTAGGTAAGTACATGGATGTTGTCATTATGGAAACATATGTTCCTTATGAAGATCACATAAGCTGGAAAGTAAGTATGGAAGATCGCAGACTGAAATTGTCTAAGTATGAAACAGTGTTTTTGACAGAGCACCTAATACAGTTTATTTTGGTGACGTTCACTGGAGCATGATCAGAGTTTTTGCAGTTGAACATAGACTCTATGGTGTCTAAGGATACCCCATCTCAGTGTGCAAAAGAGTATGGATAGTACAGACAAAGTTATGATTGTTTTATCGATGACAGAGTATAGCCGACAAAGAAGTTTTGAAGGCAGAACTAGTAAATGAATTAAGGGATTATTTTGCTTGTCAAAATAATGACTTAATATTATAAAGAGCTGACATCCTATATGTTTACTCTTGGATAAAAATGTGGAAGCTGACTAGAGAAAGATATTATGTTTGTATATTGTATAAAGATGTATTGAACATACTTGAAATGTAACTTGTGATAGTTGTATATTGTGATAGCAATGAAAGTTGTTGATGCGAAGTTGTAAGCAGTACCATATTGTAATTAGTAAATATTTGTATTAATTGTTTGGGCAGTCAGCTCATCTGGTAATCAGGTTTTGTATCTACAACTCCTAACAGGGTTGAGGCTTCTAACAAGGCCTATAGTCCCTTAACCAGGACTGATACACTATATGATTGTAACAGGCTCCTAATAGGGTCAACATCCTTAACAAGATATCTTTTTATTAGTGGATCTTTGTGGGTACCATCCCCATCAAGGTTTTTCCTTGGCTAGGGTTTCCTCGAGAACATATCATGTGTTATGAGTTCTTTACATTTACTATTATGTATGCTATTTAGTCTCTTATGCTTTGTATGCACTAAAGTAATCTGTTATATCCATAAGTGGGCAAAAGAAAAAATTTGTGAAATACTGATTCACCCCCCTTCTGAGTATTTCCTATTTCTAACAAAGATTAACCCCTTGTGATGACAGGAAAAATGTGATGTAAAAGACAAGGAGCAAAAGACATGATCAAGAAGAAGGGAAAAGATGAGCACAGTTGACTGACTAGTCCGTGAAAGATAAAATGAGAGCTCTCTCCATATGCAAGATGAAAAACTAATCTAACATGAACCTAAAAATGCAAGCTACTATGAAAAAGTGGTTGACTGGCAAGGTCACAATGTCAATAGACTCTAATAATCATCATCAAGCTTTATTAGTAGAGTCATAAGATCATACAATACTCACTAGTATGACTATGGGTATATGAATATGATCTATCTCAGATAGGAATGTGGGAATCCCACCTAGGCACCAAAGACATGTAGGTTAAGATGACTAGTGTAGTGAGGTTCCCTAAGTTTGCTATAGCAATATTATGCTTGCACCGAGACACAAGAAGGTCAAGATGGCCTTAAGCATGCACTCACATAAAATAGTCAAGGATAATACCTTATAGATCCCAAGTGTCAAGTGGAACAAGCATAAATGCTAATGATAGTTAGGACTAACAAAATATACCCACAAGCAGAAAAAGCAATAAAACATGTCCTCATGCCCCCAGTCTTCTAGCTCAACATCATCAAAAACTATTAGAGAGAGAACACTCATCAAAGAAATCATCATAGACAACACACAAAGAAATAAAGTCAAACAAGTCTCATCGAGTTGAATGTTTAAGTGCATGTGTGTAGGTTATAGAGTTAAGCTTTGAGTATCACATCTACTAGTGAGAAATATCACATCATTCTAGATTGTGGATAAGACATCTGATAAGTGTTGAGAAACACTTGACGCTAGGGTAGTGTTGAAAAATACAATTGAGGAGTGTTGAGAAACACTATGTGTGAGGTGTCCTAAAGACTAGCACATCCAAGAGACCGAAGCTAACACAGTTACGCCCCCTAGACAAAGACAAAGACCAATTCCAAACCAAGGCAACAAGGACAAGGCACGATGGAAAAAGGCTAAGTGTTGAGGACGCATGCTAAGAAATAGGGGTGCAAAGGCCTCAAGTAGCGCCTGTTTCCAGGTTTTCACCACTTGGACTTTATTGCAATTTTTTTTTCTTTTTTATGATTTTTTTTGGATTTTTGCTACCAAGGCGCGTATTTCTAGGTTTTCACCAAGGCACTTTTTCTATTTTTTTTGAATTTTTTGCCATTTTTAAAAAAAAAATTTTGTATTTTTTCAGAACTTTATATGCTTTTTAAGATTTTTTTTTCAGCATCATATATGAATTTTTTTGGTATTTTTTCAAGATCAATAAGTATGTGCAAAGGATGCCCCCAGATAAAATAGGCATCATGGGTAGAACTTCTTTAGGTGCAAAACATTGATAGGATCAGGGAGCTACTCTCCCTTTTCATCAGATAATAAGTAAGTACCTATCCCAAAAGCAGCAGTAATGATGTATGGTCCAAGCCAATTAGGCTCAAATTTGCCCTTTTGTTCTCTATTTTGTTGGTTCTTAGGATTTTCTCGTAGGAAAAGATCTCCTACTTGGAATTCCCTAGGGTGCACTTTTTTGTTGAATGCTTTGGACATATGCTTTTGGTAAACTCTCATGTGATCAAATGATGCTTTATGTTTTTCATCAAGAAGTTCTAGCTCTTGAAATCTCATGGCATGATAATCTTCATCTGTAACTAAACCTTTAAGAGAGACTCTAAGTGAAGGGATCTTAACCTCTAAAGGTAACACTACTTCAACACCATAAGTAAGGGAAAAAGGAGTAGCCCTTATGGAAGTATGAATACTTATTCTGTAAGCCTATAAGGATAGATTTATCTGTAGATGCCAATCTCGACCATTCTTGTGAACTGTTCTATGGAGGATTTTGAGAATGGTTTTATTCGAAGCCTCTACTTGTCCATTTGCTTGTGGGAATTAAATGGAGGACCAATGTTCTTTTATCTTGAATTTCTTGTAGAGTTGCTTAAGGTCCTTATTTTTAAATTGACCTCCATTGTCAGTGATTATCTCTAAAGGCACACCATATCAATAGATGATATGGTTCAAAATGAACAAGGAAACTGTCTTCCCTGAAGCAACAGAAAGTGGAACAACTTCTACCCATTTGGTAAAGTAGTCAGTAGCAGTAATGATGAATTTGTGTCCATCTGATGTGTTGGGATGAATCTTCCCAACAAGGTCAAAGGCCTAGTGCTAAAATTCCCAATAAGAAATAGAAGGAATAAGCTCCTTGCCTGGAGCATGAATCAGGTTTCCATGTTTCTGACACTTTTCACATGATTTGGCAAAAGCTATTGCATCCATCTGCATTGTGGGCTAATAGTACCCTGGCCTAAGCAACCTTCGGGCCATGGAAAGACCATTAGAATGTCCTCCAAAAATGCCCTCGTGAATGTCAACTAACACTTGATCAGATTCCTCCTTTTCCAAGCACCTAAGAAGTGTCCCATCTAAACCCCTCCTATACAAATCACCAGAGATAAGGGTATGGTGAGAGGTGTTATGGGTAAGGTTTCTTCTTTCAAAATAGTTAAAGGTATCAGGGATAATGCCATCATAGAGATATGAGTAAATGGCACCGTATCGGGTTGATTCATGGCCAACAAGGGTATAGATAACTTGGCTTTCTTGTATAGATAACTTGGCTTTCTTGGAATCATAAATGGAATAGTGTAGCTCTTCCACTAGGAATTCAAATTTGGACTCGTGCTGGTCTAGCTGAAGGAGTGAAGCAAGTGTGGCCATAGCATCAGCTACTTTATTTGCTGTTTGAGGGATTTGCTAAAATGTGACAAATGTGAAATACTGCCTCAATGAATCAACCATTTTCTTATAAGGGACCAATTTATCATCTTTTGTTTGATAGTCTTCATTAACTTGGTTGATTATCAATTAAGAATCCCCATAAATATGTAGCTCTGTTATTTTCCATTCTATAGCCATTTTTAGTCCATTCGTCAAGGCTTCATATTTGGCTATGTTGTTTGTGCATGGGAACAATAGTTTGTAGGATTTAGGGATTGTGTACCCATGAGGAGAGAAAAACAACACTCCAGCTCCTGAACCATTTTGCATGAAAGACCCATCAAAGAACATCTTCCATGTTCTATTAGTTATGTACATGAGATGCTTGTCTGGAAAGCTAACTTCAATAGGCACATTGTCTTGAATAGTAAAATCAGCTAATTGATCAACAATAGCTTGTCCCTTGATAGCTTTGTGTTCTACATACTCGATGTCAAATTTGGAAAGAATCATCATCCATTTAGCAAGTCTTCCTATGAGAGTAGCCTTACCGAGTAAGTATTTGAGAGGATCAATTTTAGCTATGAGGTGTACTATATGTGCAAACATGTAGTGTCTCAACTTTTGAGCAGTGAATACTACTGCAAGACAAGCCTTTTCAATACGTGTATAGTTAACCTCATAAGACACAAGAGTATGACTAATGTAATATATGGCTCCTTCCTTCCCATTTTCATCAATTTGAGCCAACAATGCCCCCAGGGAGGATTCAGTTGCTGAAATGTACAAAATAAGTGGTTTTCCTATGATAGGAGGCATTAAGATGGGAGGATTGGCCAAGTATGCTTTGATTTGGTCCATACTCTTTTGACATTCTTCATTCCAGACACATTGGAATCCCTTATGTAGGTTCTTATTAAAGGTTTGAGCTCTATCTACCAGTTGGGAAATGAACCTCCTTATAGACTGAAGGCGTCCTTGCAGACTCCTCATTTGGTTGATGTTTTTAGGAGGTGCCATGTCCATAATTAATTGTACCTTTTCAGGATCTACCCCAATGTCCTTTGCTGAAATAATGAAGCCTAATAATTTTCCTAAGGTAACACCAAATGCACATTTCTTTGGATTTAATCTTAGCTGGAACTATTCCATTCGATCTAGAATGATTTCTAAATCATCTAAATGTTGGTCTCTCTTTTTAGATTTAGCCAAGGTGTCATCCACATAATCTTCCATATTCTTATTCATCATGTCATCAAAGATTGTTTTCATATCTCTTTGGTAGGTAGCTCCTACATTCTTTAATCTAAAAGGCATGATGTTCCAACAATAGGTTCCCCATGCACAAGTGAATGTTGTCTTTTCCTGATCTTCAGGAGCTATCTTAATTTGGTTATAGCCAAAAAATCCATCCATCAAAGAATAGATCTCATATCCCATAGTCATGTCCACTATCATGTTTATGTTAGGGAGTGGAAAATCATCCTTTGGGAAAGCTTTATTGAGATCTCCAAAGTCTGTGCAAATGTGAATGGACTTGTCATGTTTAGAAACTGGGACAATATTTGATATCCACTTAGCATAATCAATAGCTCTGATAAATCCTGCACTGAGGAGCTTTTCTAATTCTACTTTTACTAAAAGAGATATGTGAGGGTGTATTTTCCTCAACTTTTGTTTAACTAGTTTTATTCCTAGAGCTATGGACAAGTGATGCATAATGAGATTAGTGTCTAGTCCTAGCATGTCTGAATAGTTCCAATAAAAATTGATATTCTTTCTTTGTAGGAATTTGGTGTAGGTTTCTTTCTCTTATGTTGACAATGATTGAGCCAAATGTACTATTTGTGGGGCCTCTTCTATACCCAAATTAACTGACTGTGTAGGCTCAACAAGTACTAAGGATCTATCCTGAAAGTAACTTGGGAGATGATCAAGTACCTCATCCTTGGGCACCTTAGAGAGGTTTTCACCCTTAGATACATTTTTTATTTTTACTTTTTTTGGTTTTGACACTGCTACATAGTGGTTTTCACCATCAGAACTCTTATTCTTTTTTTCTTTTCTTTTTATCTTTTGACTGAGGTACTTGATGTTAGGTTCATTCATACTTGTAGCTAGTTCTCTGGTGGAAGAGACTATGGGTTCAATGGCATTTAGATAACATGCTACCTCATAGTCATTTTGGAAAGTTGAGAGCATAGGATCTTGGTAATATTGAGACCAATCAATGAGGTGACGATAGGCAAGGGGTAAATCAATGGCTGGTTCAATATTGTGGATGCGGAAAGGATCATCTTTGGTGATTGCAAAATTAGGGTCTGTCAAGTATCCTTCTAGGTGACCCAAATCAGGATTATTCCTACCAAGAAAAGAATCATTCACTAAGGTGACCTGTGGATTCAAATATTCTAATCCTACACATGAATCATTAGCTACCTCAGGCTGAGAACTATAGGTATGAATGATATCAACATCCCTATCAACTGTAGAGGAATCTGAAAGAGACTCCCATTCATATTCATATAAATCTGTATCTGAATCTCAGCTAGGATATTTGCACCATGAATGTTTATGATGCCTTGAGGTAGAGGCTCCAATGTCACTAAGGGTAACATGTGTTGTAATAGGACCTTCTGTGTCTAGCTCCTCTTGTTCTATGTGTGGAACTATTTTAGAATAACTAGATCAGCTGAATCTCCACAAAGGAGATTGGTGGAAGGTACCCAATCTTCACAAATGTCATGTTGATTTGTCAAATTGGGCTTGTACTCTATTTTTTCATCACTATCTGACTCAGTAGGGATAGGAGCAACATTTTTATTATGAATCTCAAAGCTGAGGCCAATTGTTTCCTTAGATTTATGTCTGAAAAGAGCATGGTCAAGAGGTTCAGCCCTAGCATCTAATCTATGACTGAGGGGACCATGTCCTAGATAGCCCATGTTTTTAACAAGAGTATACCCTCTTCCATAGACCTTAGGAGAGGGAGAGAAGTTTTCATTATGTGTTTACTTATCTTCTCTATAGATCCAGTCTCTAACAGCTACTTCTTCTTTTTCATCTTGAATGGGTACTGAAGACTCCACAAATGTGTCAAAGAAAGTCATGGTAGAAGAAAAAGGTTTCATCTCTTGTGAAGGCCTACCATAAAACCTAGGGGAGATTGGCATCTTTGCAAAAGAGTCAAGTTGATATCCTCCCATACCAAGGTCTAATGTCTTGAATTTTCCCTTGCATTCTGATAGGGCCACATTAAAATCCTCTACTTCTTGATTGAGGGGGAAATGAGTCCCTGCTGAAATGGCATTAACAAATAAGGTACTATCACTTGGTATGCAGACTTCTACTCCATTGTATGGGAATTTGACACATTGGTGATAGGTAGATGGTACTACTTGCATGTCATGAATCCATGGTCTACCTAGTAAGATGTTGTATGTGAGGGGTCCAGCATCAACAATTTGAAACAAAATGTCTTTCTCAACTGGGCCAATCCTAATAGGAAGGATGGCCAACCCCTTAGAGCTTCTCTCTACCTCATCATAGGCTTTTATTGTAATCTTCTCCCTAGTATCAATCACTTGTTCAGAGTACCCCAAAGTTTTCAAAAGACTCAAAGAACATATATTGAGCCCAGCACCCCCATCTATCAATACATGCCTAACACGGGTTTTATGAATCATGACTTCGATGTGAAGGGTGAGATTATGTGGATGGATCAAGGCTTTGTCATCTTCTTTTGAAAAATTGAGGTAGTGTGGGCTATCAATATGATTGACCATGTTTTGGAATTGGTCGACATCTATGTTGGTGGGAACATTTGTTGTGCACAGAGCATATTCAAGGATCTATTTGTGTCTTGGGGATAATTCTAAAAGCTCAAAGTTGGAAATCTAAGCTGGTGTTCATTGTCATTGATCAAGAAGGTTGTAATTAGGATGCACAACTGATTTGGTGGTGACATTCTTGGATGTCACTTGCTTGGGTTTGTTGGATTGATTGGAATTAGGACCTCTAATGATCATAGGACCTTCACTTTGACTTGTTGTGATAGTGTTAAGAGCTTGGTATGACCTTTGAGAGTGAGGAATTATTAGCACTACCATAGGTTCTTCATCAAATATTAGAGGAGAATGAACATCACGACCATAAGGATCTTTGTTCCTCATCATATTGACACTTTCATCCACAACTTTAAGCATATTGATAACATTTTCTACAGATGTGTATGTGTAGTTGATTGCAGCCTTGCTATCTTTGGGTTTAGAGGTTTCCCCCTTATCATATTTAGGCAAAGGTTCCTTGAATGCTTTGTAATCTATATTACTGTTCAACCCATCAATCTGAAGTTTTCTGCTCTCAATTAGATCCTAAATAATATGTTTAAGCTTCCAACAATGTTCAATGTCATGTCCAATACCATTGTGGTACTTGCAAAAAGCTTTTTCATTCCACCAATGTGGTTTGATTTCAGCTATGAAAAAATTTGTTGGATCTTGAGGTTGTGCAAGATTGTTAGCAATGAGGGTCTTGAAAACATCCTCATATGAGTCACCAAGTTTAGAGAATTGTCGCTTCTCCTTTTTGGGTTTATCCTGATATCTTTGTTTATGCTCTTGTTAGTTAGAGGATGTATTAAGCTTCATAGCTTGAACTGCACTAGATAAATGGAGGACACCTTGATCCTTTGGTTGAGAAGAGTCAACAAATCCATCATTGACTACTTGTTTGTTTTTGTTCCAGTGCGAGTTCTTTCCTTCATCCTTATGAGAGTTATTATTTTTACTATTGTTGTTATTGTTCTATTTAGTCAAAATTCCTTGCCCTTTCAAGACATCCTCAATTCTACATGTGGTTTCAACCATAGTGCTGAATGAATCAAAGACCATCTTCTGAACCTCATACCACATCTCAAGCACCAAGTTGCTAATAATGATATCAATCCTTTCATGCTTAGGAATATTCCTAGAATAGAGAGAGCACAATCATCTCCATCTTTGTAAGAATGTAACAAAGGATTCCCCTTGATTCTATTTCAAATTGCACAAATCTAGCATGGTGACTGATCTTGACAAGTTATAGGCAAAATGTTGAACAAATCTGTGGACAAGTTCTTTGAAAGTTTTGACGGGAGGGGTTATGTTGGTAAACCACTCCATTGCTTGACCCTTGAGACTCCCTGCTAATAATCTCATAAGATAGGAGTCATCTTGGTGAAATTCAAAACTCATGATGTAGAACTAACGCACATGATCATGTGGGTCACCATTGTCATCATATTTGTCATATTAGGGAATTTCAACTTTCCTAGGAAAATCCTTCATACTCACACTCCTATCAAAAGGATTGGGACAAATAGAGTCAAGGTTGAAAGAACTCTTGGGAGCCATCATTTTCTCCATCATCTTTTTCATTTGCTTAATTTCTTCTTCTTGTGATGGGCTCTATTTCTTGATTTTCCTATCCACATCAAATTTATAAGGAACCCTCACACCCTTCTTAATCAAGATTTCTAGGAACTTATCCTTATTTTTTCAACATATTTCTCCACATACTACTTCCTCCATGTTGAGATCCATGATGAGCTCTTTGGGAGGGTTCTCTTGAGTTCCTAAGAGGTGTTTGTCTCCTATAGTGAGCATATCGTGAAGTTCTTCTACCTCTAGGACTAGGAGATCTTGAGGGTGACCTTGAATACCTTCTACCTCATGGGGTTTCCAAGGGAGTAGATGGTGGAGAGTTGTTTCCACTATTCATAACCCTATTGTTAAATTGTGCAATAAGTTGTTGGGCTAAAAGCCTATCTTGTTCTTCTTGTGCGACTCTTCTCTCTATGTCCAACAAGGCTTGCCTTTCATATTCTAGGAGCCTGAGTTTTTCTTCTTTTGAAACTTGTTCATTCAAGAAGGTTTGTTTTTCTTGCTCAATTATTTTTATCCTTTCACTTGTATACCATGAGTTGGTTTGAAGTGGAGAACTTGGTCTTGAATGTTTGAACATGTCATTAGAAAAAGCTGCATTCACATGAGCATCACAAGATTGGTTGTTTTGATCTTCATGTTGTGACCATTCATCTTGGTGAGCTCATCTATAATAAATTTTAGTTCTTTGATAGGCATCCAAATATCTGGTATTGATAGGGGGTGACTGGTTGATTGTCATGAGAATATTCACCAAATAATATGTTATCTCTATGTCTCTGAAATATGTCATCAAGAGTTCGATCCATTGCTTCTCTTTCCTTTTTAGTCAAGGTGTAACTCATGTCCATATTTGATTGAGAAGGTGCTAAAGAGGTACTCAATTCACTAAGGCTTCTCCTAGGCTCAAACCAAACTTTTGCAGTACTCCTAGGAGATTGATCAAAGACGGGTTCCTTCCCCTTTCACTTTTGACGAGTTTGGACTAAAGGTAATTGTTCAAAAAGTACTTGAGGTCATTTTCCTTGGTCCACTTGGTATCTTGTTGTAACCAGCATGAAAGAAAAGACCCTTAGTGATAAGATGACCTTATGAATCATTGATGTCAAACTAGGATAGTGAAAATATTTAATTTTCCAAAAGAGAAATAGTGAATTAGAAAGCTGACAAAAGGTATAAACCAACACTGCCACAGTGGTGCATAATAAAAGGATCAGTATCCTAGCACATATGGACCAGGAGGATGATTTACCCAAAATATATTGAAATTGAATTTATATGAAAGTGGATTTGGACAAAAGAGTACTCAAACTCTCCAAGTGTGCAATCAAAGAGTCTAAAGGTGAATCTTGGCAACAAGGATGATTCCTAACTTATCAATGACAAGCAAGATCTTTGGTGAAGTCAAAAATCACTAACTCAAGATGCTTAAAGCCAAGAACCTAAGGTACAAATAGGCTTTCAGTGGCAGAGTGTGAAACCTACTAAAATCTAGTCAACCAAGGAATTTGAAAGTGACACAAATCAGCAAGATAGTCAAAAGACTCTGTGCGATAGTTTCCAGGCAACTGGTGCAATACTTTCTTTCCAAGTGATATTTCTCACAGAGGTTATGCAACAATTTCTAGGTAGTCAGTGCGATACTTTCCAGGCAAATAGTGTGATGAAAATCTAGGGATGAACTATCGTACGACAATTCTCAAAACAAGGTGCAATATAGTTTCAGGATCATACGATTCTTGACTAGTGAGTGCTAAAAATCTTAGTTTTAAGGGCAGTTTGGTTAAAATTTTAATTTGAAGTTTGGATTTTTTTATTTCAATCATAGTGACAGCAATAAATAGATAGTTTTGTAAACAGTAGGGAATCAAACATGTCTTCAAACACTTGAAACAAGGGCAAAAGAAACCTTGCCAAGACAAGCAATTGTGATATCAAAATTGAAAAATCCTATGAACACTACCATGATGTTGAATATATAAGAACATTTACATGGGTATATCACAGTGAGAACACTTCAAGCACTTTCTATCCTAAAAAGAAAAAGGCTCAATACTTAACAACTTGGCCCACACTTAATGTCCCATTGCCTCACACAAATTTGTTACCCACAATAGATATTGGCTTTGTCGTGGAAGTGCCAATGACACAACCAAAGGAAAATAGATGGTGAGTAATCTTGGGGTGATCCGAGTTATTCCACTTGGATCAATCCTTGCACCAAAAAGCTAAGTGGAAAAATAGGGTGGCTTCTATCTATGGTTCTTAATAAGGGCTTCCATTCATAGCACCCCTCTTTCTCCCCAAAGGGACTCCTTACCTTGCAGAAAGTAACGGACCTCGCGGCCACAAGAGTACCTTAAGCATTCTTGCTTAACATTTTCCTCATGGTCACAATCCCACAAGTTACTCACATCAAGTGAAGAAAAGTAATACGTCTACCAAGGTTTTGTGTCCTTGATAGCCTTGAGTTTATAGTGGGTTGGAATAGTCGACGAAAGGCTTGTCCCCACTTGGGTTATTCCTCTTGATTGCTCAAGAGCAAGCCTGCTAAAGGATCCTAGACTACACAAAGAGTGGATCAACCCTATGAGGGTCAAGATTTCTGGTTCACCTCAATGGTGAAGAGCATACTATCCTACCTCAAAAATTTCTCCCAAACACACCAAGAAAAGGTTCAATTACCCTCTTACTTGCAAAATCCAAAGATGGATCAAGATTTCTGTTTCACCACAAGGGTGAAGAGCATACTCTCCTACCACCAAAGAATTCCTATAACAAGATATTATGTTCCTATGAAATAAAACAACTAGTATATGCCACACTCAAAAGGAAATAAATAACAACCTCTTTTATTTGATTTTTATGCTTTGGGAAGCCTTGCAAAAACCATTACTAGCCCTTGTGCATTTGGAGCTTTGACATGTGTTCTTTTAGCAAAATATTTTCAAGAAAAAAATCACCTACAACCACAACTTGTTAGCCCCACAATGGTTAGCAAAATAAAAATCCAAATGAAATCTACAAATAAACTCTATCTAACCACAACAATCCAAACCAGCAAGCTAATTAAATCAAAACTCATTCAAAAAGAGCTAGAAAACAACTCACTGCCAGGCACAGGTGATAGTATAGTCACCAGAAGAATTGCATGATACTTTCCAGTATACAGATGCGATCTTTTCATTCTATGCGACAGTCTATGTAACCTATAGGTGATAGAAAGTAAAACACAGTGTGACAAAACCTATAAAGGTCACATGATACTTTAACTAGTAAAGTATCACACTAGTATATAATAAAGTATCACATGACACTGGCAAAATGTCATACAATAATCTCTAACCAAAAAACTAGAGAGCCAAAATAGCAAGCTAAATAGTGATGAAAAATGATGGAAATGCATAAAATGAAAGACAAAACAATAATGCTCTACCCCATAGTGGGCACCAAAAATGTACACACTAAATAGTGCACTTCTCTAAGTCATTACTTCCAAGGGAAGCCATGAATGGGAAACTTTAGAAAGTGACCTAGAGCTCCCTATGAATGGAGTTGCAAGGATTTTAAAATTGCTCTTAGCTAGAGCTATAAAGTTTATGACCTTGCTAGTCAACCACACAATGGGAGATTCAATGAAGACAAGGGAAAGAATACCAATATCCTCAAGAATCAAAATGAGAATGCAATGGAAACTAGAAATGAGGATGCAAGCTATGCAAACTAAGCTATGAAATGAAATAAAAGTGTTACAATCCTTCCTAATTAAGCTAGGTGAGCTAGTCTAAAGCATAAAGGAAACTAAGCTAAGAAAGCATAAACATGAAGCTATGATGCAAGAAATGAAACTAAAATAGAATGTAAATATGAAAGCTACAAGTGCAAAAAAATCTCCAAAGCTCCAGAGTCACCTAGAAAACATGCAACATAACATTAGTATTCAAAAGATGGATCCTAAAATGAGAAGAGAGTTCTTCTTTTATAGGAAATGAGAAACAACATATGATAGAGATTAAGAGGCAAAAGATTTAATCAAGGGTGGGGCTTGAAAGAGGAGCAATCCATGTGCACAAATATCCTCCAATAAGAAAATAAGAGTTGACTTTTGTGTTCCACATAAGACAAAAATACTTTTTTCTCTTTTTACAAAATAGGAATAGTGCTTTATTTGTACAACTTAGGATAAGAGGAAAAGTGAGGAATTTTTATTTAATAAAAAGGGAGGAAATATTCCTTTTAATTAAATAAAGACTTAGGATAGAATGGTTAATCCATGGAATAAAATTGAATAAATGATAGATTTAGGATTTGATCAAGAAAATTGATATTAAGCTGAAAATGTTGATTCATGAAATTGATAAATTGTTGAATGGGGGCCCAAAGTCTAGGTGACCATTTTAGGGTGCATAAAGCCCTAACTCAGAAGGCCTTACTACTAGGCATATTGAATGAAAATTCTATTTGAAGCTTACCTTATTGTGTTTTCCACATTGTTGGTGTTTGGCTATAGGTTTGGACAATCCTTTATTGGATCCTCTAACCTTGACTACGTTAGAAGTGCAACTTCATAAAATAAGGATGAGTCTAAGATAGAAAGAGATGGATATCTCCAGTTACACTAAATAATTTCTAAGGTTGGTAATGAAATCCAAACTTGTTGAACTATAATGTGTGAAGCTTACTAGGTATATGCAAGGCCTAAGGGTCTTAATTCAGGATGAGCTTAGTTTGACAAGCCCTACCACAATAAACCAATGCTATCAATTGGCATTAAAGGTTGAAGAAAATTTCAAGAGAAGGAATGAACAAGGTGGAAGAGGAAGAGGTAAGAATGATAGAGGGAAAGGAAACATTGGAGGAAGAGGACAAAAATCTAGACCCCAAGTAGAATCCAACAAAGAAAACACCGAAGGAGAAGGTAGTTCAAGGGGTGGATATAGAGGAAGAAGAGGAAATGGAAGAGGTAGAAATGGGAGGAGAAATAATGGACAAGTCAGATGCTACACTTGCAATTAGGTGGGTCACTACACTAATAGGTTCCTAGATAGAGACAAGCAAAACATTCAAGGTAAGAGAAGAGCCAATATAGTCCAAGAAGATGATGCAAAATATGGGAGAGACTATGCTAGATAAAAAGGAGTATGCCTCATGATGAAGAGGACCTTGATTCAAGAAACCATACTAGTGGAGCCTCTTTAAAGAAAGAGTCTTTTTAGGACCAACTGCAACAGTCATGGAAAGTTATGCAAATTAGTAATTGATTCCGGTTCCACTAAAAATATTATCTCTAGAGAAATGGTAGACAAGTGAAAATTGGGAAAATTACCCCACCCAAACCTATCCCATGTATCTTGGCTAACAAAGGGACAACAAACTCTCATTAATGAACAAGCTTGGTAGATTTCTCTGTCAAAGACTACAAAGATAGAGTCACAAAAAAATATAAAATCATTCAGAATGACCACAAATATAATCTAATCCCTCAACCTGACCTCCAACAAGAGAAACCAAAGGAACAATTGGTTATGCTGGCAGGGGAACAAGAGATGATCAACACCATCCAAGAAATAGAGGTAGGATATGCCTTAGTCCTCAAACCAAAGGAGAAGATAGTACACAAACAAGTTTCCAAGGAAGTAGACAACCTACTACAAAAATATGAAGGTATAGTTTCAAGAGACATACTAGAAAAACTCCCACCTTTGAGGGCCATTTTCCACCAAATAGACTTCATCCCTAGTGCTTCCCTACCCAAAAAGGTTGCATACAATCTTACCCCTGATCAGAATGTAGAGGTAACCAAACAAGTGACAAAATTGATGACTAAAGGACTCATACAAAAGAGTCTTATCCCTTGTGTAGTCCCTAGTGTATTGACCCCTAAAAAGGATGGAAAATGGAGACTATGCATAGACTCTAGGGAAATAAATAAGATTACAATCAGGTACAAATTCCCTATACCAAGGATTTAGGACCTTTTAGACCAACTTGGAGGGGCATGCTACTTTTAAAAGATAGACCTCAAATAAAGCTATCACCAAATAAGAATAAGACTTGAAGAAGAGTGGAAAATTGTATTTAAAACCACTAAGGGGTTATATGAATGGCTTGTGATACCATTTGGCCTTAGAAATGCTCCTATCACCTTCATGAGACTAATGAATGAAGTGCTTCATGATTTCATAGGAAAGTTTGTGGTGGTCTATTTAGATGACATCCTAATCTTTAATGGAACTATAGGAGAGCTTATGAAACTCTTGTAAAAATTCCTCCAAAGGCTACATGAGAATAAGTTATACATAAATCTAGAAAAGTGTATATTCATACAATAAGAACTGACATTTCTTGGTTTTGTCATCTCAAAGGGCACATTAAAAATGGATCCTAAAAAGGTAGATGGAATTTTCAACTAGCCAACACCAAAAACACTAGGAAAAGTAAAAAAATTTCATGGAATCACTACCTTGTATAGGAAATTGGTGAAGAACTTTAGCCACATTTCTGCACCTTTGCTTGATACCATAAAGGAGGGTAGAAAGGTGAAGTTCCAATGGACCAAAAAGGAATAAGAGGCTTTTAAATACCTCAAGGGAAGAATAGAATAGTATCCAATCTTGGCACTTCCAACTTTTGACAAGTTATTCACTATGGAAACTGATGCTAGCAATCTAGCCATAGGAGCAGTGCTCAGTCGGGATGGTAGACCAGTGGCTTTCTTCTTAGAGAAACTCAATGAATTTGAGAAGAAATATAACACCTATGACTTGGAGTGCTATGCAATGGTCCAAGCCCTCAAGAAATGGAGGCACTATTTTCTCCCCAAGGAATTCATTTTCTTCATAGACAATCATGCATTAAGCTTCCTCAATAGCTAAGACAAATTGAGTTGCAGACACATGAAGTGGGTTAAACAAATCCAAGCATACACCTTCTCTATAAAGCACTAGAAGGGAACCTCAAACAAGGTAGTAGATGCTCTTTGTAGAAGAGGCTTTTTGGTGGAAGAAATACATGTACAAAGTATGGGAATTGATACCCTTATACACCTATACAAATATGGTTTAGACTTTGGTGACATCTTCAAGGTTTGTTCAACACTCTCTGATGCATATAATACTACATATTCCAAATATTTTTTGCAGAATGATCTTTTTTTCAAAGGATGTCAACTATGTATCCCTAAATTCTCCATGACGGAAAATATAATAAGAGAGAATTGTGGCTCACTAGGAGGTTATTTTGGCATTGACAAGACCCTAGAGTTGCTAAGAAGAAACTATTATTGGCCAAGGGCACCCAATGATGTAAGGATATTTTTAGAAACTTGCACCATTTTCTAGAGAGGTAAAGGAGTTAGAACAAATCAAGGTCTCTATCAACCGCTCCCAATCCCAAAAAATCCATGGGACAGTATGAGCATGGACTTTGTGTTGGGACTTCCTATAAGTAAACAAGGTTTTGATAGCATCTTTGTTATAGTAGACAGATTTAGCAAAATGGCACACTTTTTTTGTTGTAAGGTGTCTAATGAAGCATCACATATTGCTAACTTATTTTTTAAATAAGTGGTCAGAATTCATAGATTACCCACATCCATAATCTCAGACAGAGATGTCAAGCTCCAAGGGAATTTTCAGAGAACCCTTTGGAAGAAGTTGGGGACTAACCTTTCATTCAGTTCTGCATACCATCCAAAAACATATGGGAAGACTGAGGTAGTAAATAGGGAATTAGGTAATCTCCTCCAATGTATTACCAAACAATATGAAAAAACTGGGGACACCATCCTTCCTCAAGTAGATTTTTCATTCAATGACTTAGTCAACAAATCAATAGGAAAGGCACCATTCCAAGTGAACTATGGAATCCGCCCTAGAGGAGTAATGGAGTTGAGAGAGTTACCAAATGACTTCAAGGCTAGTGTACATAGAGAGGAGTTGTCATCATAGATCAATAGGTACATGATCAAGTCAGAGAAATACTAAATCAAAATAATCCTAAGCATAAGGAACACGCAGATAAAAAGAAGAAGCATGTTACTTTCAAATAAGGTGATCGAGTATGGGCATATTTGAACAAAGAAATGTTACCTAGGGGATACAAAAAATCACAAATGAGAAAGATTGGTCCCTTTCAAATACTCCACAAATTTGGAGACAATGCTTATGAAATCTCTCTACCTCCTACTATTTCTATTTCACCTATTTTCAACATTTGTGATCTCACTCCTTTTAAAGGTGATACATGACCTAACAATTCTTTTCAAAATTATGAAGAAATATAGGTTGAATGACTTAAGGACTTACCACCAAACCAACCCCTACAATTAGAAAAGATTCTTGACTCCAAGGTTGTCAAACAAACCAGGAAGAAGATATATACTGATTAATTGGTCAAGTGGAAGGTATTACCTAACATAGATGCCACTTGGATGAGTGAAGATTGTGTCAAAAAGCATGAAACAACCCTTCAAAAATTTCTCTCAAGTGAAACTTGAGTTTCCAAAACAAGGGAGTATGGTGCAAGAGAACCTCCCTATACTATTCAATGGAAGATATTCACCAGGGGTCTTCAAGGATGTACCCAAGGGCCTTCATGCCTAAGAATTAGAGATAACTATTGGAAAACTAAATATACTATTATATATAGCTAAATATAGTTTTTTCATTATGGAAATAAAGTCATATGATGTTTTGGAGTTAGCACACTTAATCACAAGATCAGAATTTGGTTAAGTATGAAAGACTAGACAGTTAGCAGAGCACTAGGTGAACAGAGCATCAACGCACGTGTGTATGACTGAGTTATGGTATGTGCCATAGAAGATAATCTTGTTGATATGTAATCATGATAATTCTAAGAGTGCATGATCAAATGAGTTAGTATGATGAAGATACAACTAGTTGAAAAGTCATAGTCGGTAAGTGATAGAACAGAACAAAGTGCAAGGCTGACTGTTTATATTTTGATTAGTGCTTACAATATTATTTTTTTAAGGCTATGTGCCTATTGTATTTAGGTCATAGACATGTTAATATGATTATATGTAAACATGCTTGAGCCAATTCAATTGGAAGCATTGTATGTAATTAGTTATAGGCCGACTTGATGAAGAGTTTTGTATGCACATATAAATAAGACATGTGCCCTTGTAACTATGGACATGATGTGAAATAGAGTTGATAGAAGTAGAGAAGAAGTATGAAAAGATTGAATATAATTTCATAGAGCTTTATAAGATGATAAAGCATTAGTGCACAAAAGGAACTGATCAGACAAGTAGTTTCACAGTAGCAGTTCACTTTACAGATATAGTGTGTATCTGAGATCTAGAAGGTTGTAGCCTTTACCACTTGAGAAGTGAGCTCTAGGATAGTGCATTCCCACCCTTGAAAGGGTTATTGTAAAAGACACCTAATAGGGTTTGAACTTTGACTAGGTCTTTGTATTAAAAGCATTGTAAAGAACAACTTCTAACAGGGTTGCAAGATCTTCTAACAAGGATCACAAAACACTAGTGTAGTTATAAGTGGGTGTCAATTCCCACTGGGTTTTTTACCTATTTGGGTTTCCCTATAATCATATTGTGTTTTATCAATTATGGTTTCTTATCTTACTTGCATTAATATTCAGTTCAGTACTTAAGCAATAAAATTAAGATTCAAGAGTTTAGAAAAAGTAACAATATATGAAACACTGATTCACCCCCCCCCCCTCTCAGTGTTTTGACTCCTAACAATTGGTATCAAAGTGTTGGTCCTCAGAAGACAAGTTTAACCACTTGAGGAGATCATGGGTTTGGAAGAAGTGAAACATCTAAAGAAGAATCTTGAAATATCTCTTGAAGACCTTGACAGATCTGAGGAAGAAATTGAAGAACTGAAAGACAAGGTTAGTGGTTCTTAATTAATCATCAAGAAATTAAGAAAGGACTTGAAAGATTTTTCTAAAAGTAACTTAGGGATAATGATCAAAAATATAAATGAAGAAAACACATCTCTAAAGGATCAGATTGAAGAATTAGATGAAAAGCTACTTAACAATCAAGAAGTCTATGAAGAATAGATCAAAGAAAACAAGCAGCTGGATGAAGAACTAAGGCAAGCAAACATGAAAATCTTAGAGTTGGAAAACATCAAGAAGTAGATAGAATCTAAATTGACTGAGGCAAAGAACCATATTGACAAGTTTCACACAAGAAAGGATCTTATAGAGTCATAATTGTATGCATAGAAGATTAAAGGAGACACCAACAGTATTGGATTCAATGAAGCACAAAACTAGATCAATGACATGAGAACAAGAAAGAAAGAATTTGAAGAATCCTCAGAAGATAAGAATGCAGGAAATCATAAAGTAGTTGAAGTTGAACCATCTAAGGATGAGCACAAGCTAGTAAACAAGACTTGTTATGCCTATAAAAAGCATGGTCACATAGCTAGAAATTGTAAAGAGGTAAGAACTTTCAATGGTTACTGCTATTCATGTAATAAGTTTGGTCGTAGAGCTATGAATTGTAGATCAAACCAAAATCAGAAAAATCAGAGAAGTCATCCATAATAGAATGTAAGAAGCTCTCAGAATATTATGTGTTAGATATGCAATTATGTTGGTCACATAGCCAAACAGTGCAGTATGGTAACTCACATGGATGCACCAAGGAATATTAGGCCCCTAGTCATTTGTCACTCATGCAACAAGGTTGGACGCATCTCTAGGTTCTACACAATAAGAGTGTAGAGATAGGAAATCCCTAAAAAGTTAAAAGGATCAATATTCGATGAAGTGGGAGAAGTCAAGTTTGTGAAAGCTTTAGAAGATGCGAGCTTGATTTGGAAGGAAGAAAAATTAGATAATATTGGTGAAATAGTTGAGGATGCATCTATAATGGATGCACCTCCTATTTATGGTTAAATGACCTTCATGGTCATAGGGGTAGCTAGAATAGCTCTAGACCCCTACACGGCTGGTATACTCACCCTCAGAGTATTCACCTTGGACTACAATCATGTGGAGAATATGTGATGCAGTATGCAAGAGTGCACTACCTAATTGATAGCAGAGAAGAAGAACAAAATTCACAGTTGCATTTTGTGTTTATGTGGAAAGCATGAATGGTAGAAAAGTTTCTTTATAGCCATCAAGGATTCATTATTCACACATTGCATTCTAAGTTTAGCATTTGGAGAGCACAAAAGATCAAGAAGTTGAGATAAGAAGTGTTGTAGTTGAATTATCAGTGAAGAAGAAAGATTGATCATGGGAAGCCCTAGCTTAGATGCGATGATTTGAAAACCCTTGGAAACCTCTATGAAGTGATAATTCAAGTAATTCATGGCTACACCAGTTGTATTTGATGTTGTTGAAAGAAAAAGATATGGGTTTAAGAGGCATCCCTTCAAGTCCACCCTAGATGACCTAGAAGGAGCCTTTTCTAGAACCCTAATGGGCGTTATGCATGAGGAAGACATACGCACATACATCTACTACACAAAGGAACTATTAGGACTAGATAGAATTAGGGTGCATATGGAAACCATGATGAATCTAGATAAGACATTCATTGATGAGTTCACGCTGTTGGAAGGCAACCCCATTATAGAATATTCTACTACATATGAGTTTTATGAATCAAAGTGGATTAAGATGATGTTAAGTAGGATTAAAGATGACCTATTCTAGATAGGAGAAGTCCCTATAAGAATAACCACTAATCTCATTCATGAGATGACAGGACTCTAAAAGTTAGGCACAATTCTTCCAATTGGCAAAGATGTCAGGAAACTAGTAGAATAGGCATGTAAATCTTGCAGTCATTGGCGCGGCATGACCATTGAGTTGATTGAGGATAAAGACATCAAATTGATGTTTATGATACTTGGGTACATATTTCAACATATAAATAGGGTTAATAATGTGTCCGTAGCCACTATTCTAGCAGTTATTAGATTGGTAAGAGAGAATGGAGAATTCAATTCATGTGAGCTCTTGTGCACACAATTGATAGATAACATAAGGGAAATTAAGCATGATAAGAGTAATATTTTTAGATTTGGATCACTTATCATATATATGTACTTCCACATAGTCAGTAAAGTATCAGACTTGTATCTTGATAAGAGTCTTCCTACTATGCCACAAATCTCATTCAAGGCATCTACTAAAAGCACCTGTTGTCACTAGGGATTGCACCCAAGTATGGATAAGTGTACAACCTAGCAATCCCATGAAACATGGGACTATTCTTAGGTTGTGAGTAACCTATTCGAGAATAGACCTCTAGATTAAGGATTGTCTTTCCTTTGAATCACCTAAAACTTGACTGAACTTTGAAGGAAAAGGGAGAGAGAGTGCATGAAACTAAAACTAAAACTAAGGTGATTCACTAAACTTTGATAGATCCACAAACTGAAAACAAACACACAATATGATTTAGAACATAACCTGAGCATCAAAAATCCTTCCTATTCTAATTTTTTCCTTAGAAATAACTAGGTACTACTTTTAGATGAGAAGGGAAAATGATTTCCACAAACCCAAATACATTGAAACGCACACAGATTGAGACTTTAAGAAATAACAGTGCTTTTGAACATCAAAATGAACAAAATATCAAGTAAAGGACTAATTTTTAATCACAATACATGACATCAAATCCATCAAAATAACTCACAAGGCTATAGGAAAAGAAGGACAAATTTCTATAAACTGAATTGAAGGGAGCCAAAGAATAGCTTGCTTCTCCAGAGCTACAAACTTTCACTTCCAAGAATGAGGGAAAGAAGAACTAGCCTTCATCACCAAAGGTGAGAGGCATAAAAATAAAATCCTATCTATCTTTGCATTCATGACCACCACCTCCTAAAAATGGAAAATAACTACAAATAGGCCCATGAATGCTTCCTTGACTCAGATGCCCAGTTCCCAAGATTCTAGGGGGTGAGGAAAGTGGGACCCCTAAAAATAGCTAGTCAAAGGAATGACCCTACCCACTAAGTCATGCTCTAAAAATGATAATCTGACAAGGGTTTATAAAACACCACTTGTCGATATTTTATAATAAAACTTGTAATGACTTACATTGAAGCTCCTACCCCTATATCAAAATATGTGGATCTTAATATATTTTAAAAATGGTTTCAACCCAATATGAAAAAGGGGAAACAATTTTTAAAACATTTACATCTTAATAAAAAAGAAACCACATGTCAAGAGGTGCTCAAAATAAAAACAATGAAACTCAACCCTAGAAGGGGAGAAATGATATTAATTCATTATTCATGCCCAAAACCCTTCCTGGCACTTGGACTTCTTCGATCTACACTTGGAAATTTTCCATTCTTCACTAATTGTCCTCCCTTCGATCATCGAGTTGATTGAGGAAACAACAACCCTTCTCCTCTCAGCATTTTGAATAAGGTATGATACTTGGTATTCTAACAATTCATTCATAGCACTGTTATCTCTATTTCTCTACAACTTGTATGATAGCATGGCACCCTAGCCTCTTTTGATTGCATTCAAGGGCATGGGCACTTGTTTTTCTCTATATGAAATTAGGGCATTGTATATTCACTGTTCCTCTATTGCTTTGTTTCTATGGCATCACTGTCCATTGTCTCTATTAATGCTGACTATCTCTATGTATTTGAGGGCATTGAGGGAAAATTTATGATATCCTCTATATATTTGAAATTGATGGTGTTTGACTCCCCTGCATTTGATTTTCCATCTCTAAATTTTCTTTTGAATCTCTCTTACGTATCACTAGCTATTGTTTACCATGCCCTGTTTGAATTTCGAGGACATGACATGCATATTAGCTGAATTTCCTACATTTTAAAAGAACTAGGGCATCATATTATTGAGGTTCACTATTATGTAGCTCATGTATTTTCTTATGGCACTATTTGAGTTATGCTATCTCTGCATTTTGATTGCATCTTGTAGGCACTGTAACCCTAGGCACAACATCTATGCCCTTTATCTTATGGGACTATATTTTTATATTCATCTAGGCATGGTTTCTCTGTTACAATATGTGAGACTAGGGCATGACATATGTATCTGTAACATTTTTTATGGCATTGCTTGAAAGGTAGCCTGTAACCTTGCCTGGAAGGTTTGTATCATTATAGTATCATGCTTGTATTTTATGACAGGATGCCTTGCTATTTATTGGTTTATGGGATGACCGCAAGCTAGACTCGATAACACCCCTGTTGTTGGCTCTATATCAATGTCTATTAAGGCTGAATATTACATACTATTTACCATTTTTTCTTCCTCCTTTCGGAGCCCAAGAGCTAGGGCACAGTTCCTCTGTGTTCATACTCACTGTTATTTAGTTCTTTGTTATAGCACGAGCTTGTTATATCTTTTGACACAAATTCTGTGAGAAAACATGTGTATTTTTCTACTCCTTGAATGTTGGTATGTTTGGAAACACATGATCATAGTTTATTTACTGATTTGGGGTGCCATATATATATTTTGTATCACTCTTGCCATGAATGCTTCACTGTCATTGATGTTTGCTGAATGTAGAGACTTGATGACCTATGAGCAATTGCTAGGACCTCAATTGATATACATTCCTTACTGTTGTATACTCAGCATTCATGGACATTTGATACTAATTTAGTCATTTGAGGTATCCATGAATTTGATTGCTTGAGTGCTTCAGCTATATATTTGAAAGCCTTCTATGCTATATAATATTGATCTCTGCTTTGTATTTTCATGCCTTCCTCTGTTCTGAATCTCTTAGCATTTGCTGGTGCATGTGCCATAATTGCTCACTATTCTTTGGGCTCTATTGATGAACATCATTATTGTTTCTCTTTTTGACTGAAACTATTTGATGATATTATTTGATCATGTGCTAAGAACTCTTTAGTATAGCTTCATTAAGGCTCAAGGAACTCCTCATGTATAGCATTTGAATGCAGATTTGAAAATAGACCTTAAGTTATAATGTCCTTCTCTTAAAATGTAGATAGTGTACTTTTTCCTTCAAACTTGAGGCCAAGCTGGATGTGATCTTATTAGTATTGGATCCATTTGTTCAACATAGATGCTATATGGAATATCAGTGTTGATTTTATGCTGATGTATTGGCATTATGTACTTGATTTTTTACATGGTGCCATCATAATAGTGTATGCTATTTCAATGATATCATCGCCTTTTGATAGTGCATTGCCTAATGTCTAAAGTTCATTCACCCATTTCCTCACATGATGATGTACCATACTGTCACTGATTTAACAATTATAGTCCTTTTACTATTGGCTCAAAATCCAGATTTGATATGTTCATGCTATAGGATTAATGCATTGAGTTTAGCTTTGGAGCACTTTTATGTTGTACCTTCTCTAAACATATGGATTTATGTATGTTTAACATGCTAATGATGAATGCTTCCTGGATCTTCCAGTGCCCTATTTTGACTATGCTCCATTAGATATGTATTTGAGTGTTTCACTGATACTACCATCCACTGAATGTTACACTTTTGATGATGAGTACTCTTTGGCCTATGATGCAGCCACTGCCAAGGAAATGAGGTTTTCCTAGCATCGACTAAATCACATGTCAAGGTCATTCATCTACACATGGAATAAACACATTAGTAAAAATAATGGTATTTCATTTATTTCTAGAGCCTCCTTTATGCACCTATCCTGAGCATAGCCTATGTCAGAGGTGTATAGATGAGTGCATGTATGCATGCTTGTGGATAGATACTATGATACTAGGAATTACTTAGATCCATTGGATCTAACCCCTATCTTTTCTCTCTCTTTGTAGGTTAAGGATCACAGGAGTGTACCAGGAACACAGTGGAGACAGACTCCTTACCAGGCAATGTCTAGTACTACTACATCTATGCTCCTTATAATGTATATTTGCACTCATTTATGCAATTCTTGCAATGGCTATGCTCACAGCATGTATGAGCTCAGATAGATGTTTCCTTTTCAGTTCTTTCCTTTTGTACAACATATTCAGAATATTGGCACATGTAATCTTAGATGCAATTTATTTCCTTTCCCTTTCATGTACTTTACAATGAAAATGAACACAAATATTAAGCAAGACCACTTAATAATGAAAACTAGGGTATAGTAGCTCATCTAGTAATTAGGCCTCCAAAGGTGAGTAAAAATATGATAACAATCTGGTGACCTCTACTAAGTGCTTGCCTTCTAAGCATCTGGACTAGCTGCCTTATAGATCCATTGGGCATAGAGGCATAAGCCTGAAAACTAAACTTGGCTCCCAACCAAAACAACCTCCTTCTCTCTAACAAAACTAAAGCTGACTACCTGAGAAGACTACTCAGGCTTATTGCTAACAGAAACCACACTAAGAGCTGAAAGCTGAAAACAAACTTGTGCTAAGGCACTTAGGAGAAACAAGAAACAAAACTTCTACCCTACCCTACTCTAACCAGTATTAGGAAACTGGTCAAACAAATCCATTAACTGGGCTGTTGAAATAACTTCCCATTCTCCTCAAAATATTATACTTTTCATATTTGATGCCAACAAAGAGAACATGGAACACAAAAATGTTCTGAACTGTATGGCATATCAAATTTTGAATTCGGTATACCAGACTACTAACCTCAATTAGATCATAGGTGTTGTCCTCCCAGGGAGTCTAATGAGGCTGAATAAGCTCCTGGTCACCAAGGAGTGGACTCTTGACATCACCCTCCATTAAATCATTAAGTATGGATGCCTTGCTTTACCCCACCTGGGCTAGATATCTGATAGGACACCCCCTAGAGAGTATGAAACTAGGCCTCTCCTGCTACTTAGTATGCATCTTACAAATATCTTCATCATGCTGATCAAAACTTTTCCCCTCCATGATAGTCTGCCACAAAATTTATTCTTCTACAGTTAGAGGATCATCCTCTTCATTAGTTGGAATAGCCAACAGCTCATCAAAGCTATCCAACTGTATCATCTTCTTAACAATCTCTGGCCCCTACTCATGGTCTAGGAAACATGATTCTTTAGATTCATCCACCACTTTATTGCAAACAGGCCTAGATTCTATCATTGGTACAACATTAACCTCCTGAAACACAATCTTTTCTTCAAGAACATGCAAGCCATTATCTTTATCAGAAAGATAGGGAACATCAACAAGAGTGGAGTAGAAAAAATCAATTATAGAATCAAAATCATCTTGTTGTTCTAATTTAGCAAGAACTACATCATCTTTCTTGTCACAATCAGTGAGCCTAACTAGTAAGTCCTGTACTATCTCTTCTTGCTCAATATAAGAAGGCATTTCTTCAAATAAATCAGCTAGGCTTTCAACCTCTTCACTCACTTTCTAGTCTTTATCTAGCTACTCTAATCCATCATTATGTAACAAATCTACATGTTCCTCATGATTATCATGAAAAGATACATCTAAGAGACAAGAATCATTCTCTTCCTGGTTTCTTGAAATGCTATGAGGTGTAGGGGACTCTTCAGGATTGGGATCATAAGGCTTTATCTGCTAGAGGATGGGCTCACTATCATATAGGAAGTCAAACATCATAGGTGTCTCATCTATAGAAATAGAATGAAGTGGCTAGAAATCTGAGATAGGGTCATGAATAGGCTCTAAAAAAACATAGAGATTAGGCTCCTGTAGACTAGGATTTTGAACTGAATGAAAAATCCTAAAGCTTGGAATTTCAATAGAAGTGCTAATGGACTTACCAGGTAAGAAACTTGGGATTTGAACCTTGTGAGTCTCTTGTCTAATCTAAAAAGCTTCTAGGTCCTCTTCAGTAGCATGGGGTATCTCCTTTTGGATCTCTTCTTTAAAAAGTGTTGGCATCTCGTAACCTGGATAGATAGTCCATGAGGGTCTCCAAGACTGTGTTAAGTTTCCATTTCCCTCTAGTGGATCTGGTGAGTTTTCTTACATTGGGGAAGCAATGACTTCATAATCCCCTTGCCTTGGTGCTTGAGCCAATAGATTCTTAACCAACTGATCCTTTTCTTCTAACTCTTTTCGGAGATCCTTCTCAGTTCTTCTAGCTAAAAGTTGAATGACCCTTATTAATTCTTGATGATCCTCAAGACTTTTCACATAGGCCTTCTCCTAAATTTCTATCTTTTTCTCTAACTATCTTGAAAAGTCTTCTTTCTGAGTCACCATCTCTATATACTACCTTGAGAGCTCCTTCTTCTGAGACTTCATCTCCGTGTAGTCTTTCATGAAAGAGCTCATTTCCTCCTGAAAAACTACCAACCAGTCATTAGAGCTCAAATCAGAAGTGGTGTTGGGTTGATTTTGAGGACTATAATGGTGTCCCTCATAGGGTGGTTCATAGGAGTGCTGCTAGGATGCTTGATGCTGGGTGGGAGGGTATAGTGGTGGATGCTAGAAATTTGTTATTGGTGGGCCATTTTGGTAATATGTTGCTGCTTGGCCAGCTTGATATGGCATGAATGCCTACACATGGGTGGCCTTCTCATGATATGGGGGGTGATAGGGAGAATAAGCATTAGGCATTAATATGCTTGCTCATCAAATGAGCTGGTAAAAGATATTTTCTAAAATTTATCAGCACTTGAACTACTTAAACTAGTAGATTTTTCTCAGAGTCACCATGGTGCTAGAAACAAACCACCTCTTAAAGGCTGATTGCACTAAGATCACACCAAAATCCCAGTGAATAATGGGAAACAAATTTGTCCCACTGGGTGTGCCAAAAACTATTGTCACTAGGGATTGCACCCGAGTATGGCTAAGTGTAGAACCTAGCAATCCCATGAAACATGGAACTATTCTTAGGTTGTGGATAACCTATTCAAGAATAGACCTCCGGATTAAGGGTCGGCTTCCCTTTGAACCACCTAAAACTTGATTGAAATTTGAAGGAAAAGGGAGAGAGAGTGCATGAAACTGAAACTAAAACTAAGGCAATTCACCGAACTTTGATAGATCCACAAACTAAAAACAAACTCACAATATGATTCAAAACATAATCTAAGCATCACAACTCCTTCCTATTCTGATTTTTTCCTTAGAAATAACTAGGTGCTAGTTGTAGATGAGAAGGGAAAATGATTTCCACAAACCCAAATACATTGAAACACACACAGATTGAGACTTTAAGAAATAACAATGCTTGTGAACATCAAAATGAACAAAATATCAAGTGAAGGACTAATTTTTAATCACAATACATGACATCAAATCCATCAAAATAACTCACAAGGCTGTAGGAAAAGAAGGACAAATTGCTATAAATTGAATTGAAGGGAGCCAAAGAATAGCTTGTTTCTCCAGAGCTACAAACTTTCACCTCCAAGAACGAGGGAAAGAAGAACTAGCCTTCATCACCAAAGGTGAGAGGTATAAAAAGAAAATCCTATCCGCCTCTGCATTCATGACCAACACCTCCTAAAGATAGAAAATAACTGCAAATAGGCCCACGAATGCTTCCTTGACTTGGATGCCCAATTCCTAAGATTCTAGGGGGTGAAGAAAGTGGGACCCCTAAAAATAGCTAGTCAAAGGAATGACCCTACCCACTAAGTCATGCTCTAAAAATGATAATTTGACAAGGATTTACAAAACACCACTTGTCGATATTTTACAATAAAACTTGCAATGACTTACATTGAAGCTCCTACCCCTATATCAAAATATGTGGATCTTAATATATTTTTAAAATGGTTTCAACCCAATATGAAAAAGGGGAAACAATTTTTAAAATATTCACATCTTAATAAAAAAGAAACCACATGTCAAGAGGTGCTCAAAATAAAAATAATGAAACTCAACCCTAGAAGGGGAGAAATGATATTAATTCATTATTCATGCCCAAAACCCTTCTTGGCACTTGGAATTCTTTGATCTACACTTGGAAAGTTTCCATTCTTCACTGGTTGTCCTACATTCAATCATCGAGTTGATTGAGGAAATAGCAACCCTTCTCCTCTTGGCATTTTGAATAAGGTATGATACTTGGTATTCTAACAATTCATTCATAGCACTGTTGTCTCTATTTCTCTACAACTTGTATGATAGCATGGCACCCTAGCCTCTTTTGATTGCATTCAAGGGCATGGGAACTTGTTTTGCTCTGTATGAAATTAGGGCATTGTATATTCACTATTCCTCTATTGCTTCATTTCTATGACATCACTGTTCATTGTCTCTATTAATGCCAACTATATCTATGTATTTGAGGGCACTGAGGGAAAATTTATGATATCCTCTATATATTTGAAATTGATGGTGTTTGACTCCTCTGCATTTGATTTTCCATCTCTACATTTTCTTTTGAATCTCTCTTATGTATCACTGGCTAATGTTTATCATGCCCTATTTGAATTTTGAGGACATGACATGCGTACTGACTAAACTTCCTACATTTTAAAAGAACTAGGACATCATATTATTGAGGTTCATTGTTATGTAGCTCATGTCTTTTCTTATGGCACTATTTGAGTTAGTTATCTCTGCATTTTGATTGCATCTTGTAGGCACTGTAACCCTAGGCATGACATCTATGCCCTTTGTCTTATGGGACTGTATTTTTATATTCATCTGGGCACAGTTTCTCTATTACAATATGTGAGACTAGGGCATGACATATGTATCTGTAACATTTTTTGTGACATTGTTTGAAAGGTAGCTGATAACCTTTCCTAGAAGGTTTGTATCATTGTAGTATCGTGCTTGTATTTTATGATAGGATACCTTGTTGTTTATTGGTTTATGGGATGACCGCAAGCTAGACTTGATAACACCCCTATTGTTGGCTCTATATCAATGTCTATTAAGGTTGACTGTTACATACTATTTACTATTTTTGCTTCCTCCTTCTAAAGCCTGAGAGCTAGGGTACAGTTTCTCTGTGTTCATACTCACTGTTATTTAGTTCTTTGTTATGGCATGAGCCTGCTGTATCTTTAAGCACATATTCCATGAGAAAACATGTGTATTTTTCTACTCCTTGAATGTTGGTATGTTTGGAAACACATGATCATAGTTTTTTTACTGATTTGGGGTGCCAAATATATATTTTTTATCATTGTTGCCATGAATCCTTCACTATCATTGATGTTTGCTGAATGAAGAGACTTGATGACCTGTGAGCAATTGGTAGGACCTCAATTGATATACATTCCTTACTATTGTATACTCAGCATTCATGGACATTTGGTACTAATGTAGTCATTTGAGGTATCCATGAATTTGATTGCTTGAGTGCTTCAGCTATATATTTGAAAGCCTTCTATGCTATATAATATTGATCTTTTCTTTTTATTTTCATGCCTTCCTCTGTTATGAATCTCTTAGCATTTGATGGTGCATGTGCCATAATTTCTCACTATTCTTTGGGCTCTATTGATGAACATCATTATTATTTCTCTTTTTTACTAAAACTATTTGATGATATTATTTGATCATGTGCTAAGAACTCTTGAGTACAACTTCATTAAGGCTCAAGGAACTCCTCATGTATAGCATTTGAATGTAGATTTGAAAATAGACCTTAATTTATAATGTCCTTCTCTTAAAATGTAGATAGTGTACTCTATCCTTCAAACTTGAGGCCAAGTTGAATGTGACCTTATTAGTATTGGATCCATTTGTTCAGCATAGATGCTATATGGAATATCAATGTTGATTTTATGTTGATGTACTGGCATTATGTACTTGATTTTTTACATGGTGCCATCATAATAGTGTATGCTATTTTAGTGATTTTGTGGCCTTTTGATATTACATTTCCTAATGTCTAAAGCTAATTCACCCATTTCCTCACATGATGATGTACCATACTATCACTGATTTAACAATTATAGTCCTTTTACCATTGGCTCAAAATGCAGATTTTGATTTGTTCATGGTATAGGATTAATGCATTGAGTTTAGCTTTGGAGCACTTTTATGTTGTACCTTCTCTAAACATATGGATTTGTGTACCTTTAACATGATAATGACGAATGCTTCATGGATCTGCCAATGCCCTATTTTGACCATGCTCCATTAGATATGTATCTGAGTGTTTCACTGATACTGCCATCCACTGAATGTTACACTGTTGATCATGAGTGCTCTTTGGCCTGTGATGTAGCCACTGCCAAGGAAATGAGGTTTTCCTAGCATTAACTGCATCACATGTCAAGGTCATTCATCTGCACATGGAACAAACACATTAGTAAAAACAATGATATTTCATTTATTTTTGGAGCCTCTTTTATGCACCTGTCCTGAGCACATGTGTTAGAGGTGTATAGTTGAGTGCATGTATGCATGCTTGTGGATAGATACTATGATACCAGGCATTACTTAGATCCATTGGATCTAACCCCTTTCTTTTCTCTCTCTTTGTAGGTTAAGGATCACAAGAGCGTACCAGGAACACAATGGAGATAGACTCCTTACCAAGCAATGTCTGGTACCCCTACATCTATGCTCCTTATAATGTATATTTGCACTCATTTATGCAATTCTAGCAATGGCTATGCTCATGACATGTGTGAGCTTAGATAGATGTTTCCTTTTCAGTTCTTTCCTTCTGTACAACATATTTAGAATATTGACACATGTAATCTTAGATGTAGTTTATTTCCTTTCCCTTTCATGTACTTTGCAATGACAATGAACACAAATATTAAGCAAGACCACTTAATAATGAAAAATAGGGTACAATAGGTCATCTAGTAATTAGGCCTCTGAAGGTGAGTAAAAATATGATAACAACACCTTCAAGTATTACATAGAGTTAGAAATCAAAACATTCAAGATAAAATGGAGATGAGGTACAGGATTCTTGAAAGTATAGTTCAGAAGTAGAAAGATAGTATATGTTTTATGGTGGAGACAGACAACACTTGTATAGAAATAGTGGAACCAAGGACCAAATGGATTCATCCACTTGGGTATGAAGTGGAAGAACACATCTTATAGGCATATGCACAAGTCCTCCTCATAGAACCAAAGGATCCCAATGAACCTATATGGGGTACCTATGAATAAAAGACAAGGGAAGTTGATGCAGTTCTTAACAGTGCTATGACCAAGAGGAAAGCTTCCAAAATTACCTTAGAAATATTAAAGATTCATGGTGTGACACAAGCTGATCTGGATAAGGCAAGTGAAGCCAAGATTGAAATGAAACTTGAGAGCGCACCCACTGGTGAAGAAAAAGATGAGAAATCATATGATCCTAAGGAAAAAAAGAGCAAAACTACTTAGAGCACCCCTGCACCCTCAGATATAGTTGATGTAGAATCCACATCACCTCCTGAGTATAAAAAAGATACCAAAGAGGAAGAAGGAAACTAGCACAAGCCATCCATCCTCTAGGACAACCAGAAGTCTAAGAAAGAACAATCAAGCTCCTCCTGAGGTAGGTTTCAGACCTAGTCTTCAAGTATTGAAAACCAAGATTATTGATGAAGGAAGAATTGATTAGATAAAGAAATTATATGATATGTATAATGAGATTGAGAAGTTAGAGATCCATGGAATGATAATCAAGTATATGGTTAAGTTCAAGAAGATAGTCTTAGAACTTAAGATAGTTATTCCAAACAAAGTATGGAACATTCTAGAATTCTTGAAGAGATAGGCTATTGAGGAAGACCTCAGAATAAGGGAAAAGATCTTAGATGAAAGCCTCCCTATATGCTCATTAGAAGAGAAAACACTATTGTTAGATCTGGTGAAGCCACACCTAAGAACAAAACTGTGAACTCTACAAATAATGGATAAATACTATGAGTTGGTAGAAAAAGAGAATGAGAAAGCATTTGAGAAAGTTTTCTTAAACAGACACATGTATCCACCTACCATGCCCACAACTAAAGTTCCCTCTAGGAAAGCCAAGGATTTAAAGATAACAAATGCACCAGTAACACATCTATAGGAATCAATACCGTCAGTGATAGTGTCTATAGATGAAGTAAAGTATCTGCCCATGCCTAGAACAAAAGAAGATGACACAATAATGATTGACAATGTGGAGATATCAATGGCGGCCACTGACAAAGACTTGGACAAATTTGAGGAAGCCTTTGTGAGTACACAAGAGTTTGAAATACTATGCGGTGATCATTCACTCAAGCAGCAAGAAGAAGTGTTGATTCAAGATCTAACAGGTAAAGAAGAGGAGAAAGAAGAAGAGGAGGAAAAAGAAGAAGAAGAGGAGAAAGAAAAAGAACCCATAGATAAACCCTATGTTGAAATTCCAATAAGGATAAAGACATAAGTGATGGATATCACACCTATCACTCCTATGCCATCAACATCATTATTGTAAATTTTGACCCCTGATACTACAAGCTTGGATTCATGAGGAGAAGAAGACCTGATCAAGATTAGTGTCCTTACAATGGAGAAGGCTAAGGAGAAACAAGTGATGAGAAACTCTCTATTTGTTGAATCAGTCAATATCTTGAATAGTCTACTCCCAGAAGAGAAGAAGGTGAAAAAGGTACATTTTGTGGATGATGTCAGTACCACAGTGACAAGCTTCAAAGAAAATTTTTCTAGCCTAGAATAATCAATAGCCAAAGAAATAGAAGGAAAGTATCTAAAGAAGAGGCTAAATGAGCTAACAAGTAACTTCACACTTGATCTCAACTCTCTTAAGGTTGGTCAAGCTTCACTGAAGGAGATTGTAGCTAAAGGAAGAAAAATCATAGCTGATTCCATGAATCAAGACAAGTTGACTACAAACCTCTACAAGAATATTCAAGAAGCAAAAGCGATGATGGACAAAGTAAGGTAATCAGTGGAAGATCCCTCCATAGATATAAATATGTGCAATAATGTATACCAGGGATAAGTGGACAAAATAGAGAAGGAAGGGAAGGAAATGTCCAAAATAAGGGCAAGGCAAACACAACTAAGAAATGGTCTTGCACCCTCACTAGATGTGCTAAATCAAAACATCAAGGAGATCAATGCCACTATGGTGACATATGATCAAGGTCTGAGTACAGATTTGAAGATGGAGAAATTTACATATGCATTGTGCACCCATCTAAAAACTATAAATGCACTGACATCATTTTGGTAGCAAGAGATCCACAACTTAAAGATAGCATATCTGGATGTACTCACATTGTAAGTACTCATTGATATAGCCTTTTTTGAGCACCATTGTCATTAATGTCAAAGGGGGAGTATAGTATATAGAATAATATGGAGTTTTTATATGATGTAAAGTAGTATAGTATATAGTAAAAAGGGAGAAATAAGTTAGACTATATATTAGCAAGATTGTGTATAAGGATATAGTTAGTAACTTCACCATGTTCCTTTGTTTCCATTAATGACAAAGGGGGAGATTGCTGGCAAGTTTAATATCCTATTACATATGAATAAATATAGTGTTGTAATTATGGAAACAAAGTCATATGATGTTTTGGAGTTAGTGCACTTAATCAAGATCAGAATTTAGTTAAGTATGAAAGACTGGATAGTTAGCAGAGCAACAGGTGAACAAAGCATCAGTGCACATGCATATGACTGAGTTATGGTATGCACCCTAGAAGATAATATTTTTGATATGTAATCATGCTAAGTCTAAGAGTGCATGATTAGATGAGTCATTATGACGAAGATACAGCTAGTTAAAAAGTCACAATCAGTAAGCGACATAATAGAACAGAGTACAAGACCGACTATTTGTATTTTGATTAGCACTTGTAATGTTATTTTGTAAAGGATATGCACCTATTGTATTTAGGTCATAGACATGTTAATATGATTATATGTAAACACGCTTGATCCAATTCAATTGGAATCATTGTATGTAATTAGTTATAGGCTGACTTGATGAAGATTTTTGTATACGCATATAAATAAGACATGTGCCCTTGTAACTATGGACATGATGTGAAATAGAGTTGATAAAATTAGAGAATAAGTATGCGAAGAGTGGATATAATTTCATAGATCTCTATAAGAAGCTAAAGCATCAGCACACAAAAGGAACTGATTAGACAAGCAGTGTCACAACAGTAGTTCACCTTACATATATAGTGTGTATCTGAGATCTAGAAGGTTGTAGCCTTCACCACTTGAGAAATGAGCTCTAGGATAGTGTGTCCACACCCCTAATAGGGTTATTGTAAAAGAATCCTAACAGGGTCTGACCTTTGACAAGGTATCTGTACTAAAAGCATTGTAAAGAATAACTCCTAATAGGGTTGCAAGATCTTCTAACAAGGATCAAAAAACACTAGTGTAGTTCTTAGTGGGTGTCAATTCCAACTAGGGTTTTTACCTATTTAGGTTTCCCCATAATCATATTGTTTTTTATGCGTTATGGTTTCTTATCTTACTTGCATTAATATTCAGTTCAGTACTTAAGCAATAAAGTGAAGATTCAGGAGTTCAAAAAAAGTAACAATATATGAAATGTTAATTCACCCCCCCCCCTCCCCCTCTCAGTGTTTCCAATCCTAAAAATAAAATTTTAGAGTTGGTAAATAAGCCAATTGTAAGGCCTAGTCACCCTTGGTGTGGTTATAAACCATGGGCTTTGACTATGGTCCAAAGGCATAGTTAGGTCCTTATGTTATCCTAGGTGTCTTTTAGGTTATTTTAATAATTCCATGACATTTGGTGTCCTTAGGATCTAATTCTTAGACCTTATAGGCTCAATAGGAGAAAGAATGCAACATTTAAAAGAAGTTGCACAATGCAAGAAATGTTGCTTAGCAACTTTTTTGAAAAGTTGCTAGCAAGTTGTAAAGTCCTCCCAAATGGTCACAACCTTTGAAAAATGGTTGGATTCATTGTGAAAGGTCTTCAAATAGCCCTTTTAGGTGGCTGTAAGATAAATGATGTGTTTTTGCATTCAAATCAATAAAATTTCCCTATTGTCCTTATAGTTTTGTCTAAAAATTAGTTGTGTACAGACTTATACTTGATTGAAGAAGTAGGATAATTAGAGGTATGGTATCTACCATGAATTAGGAATCAAATTCACTTTGGTCAAATCAGTTTGGAGATCAGAGTCAAAAGATAGAAGGATTTCTTCACCAGGTGCACGGGAAACCCCCATAAACTAGGGTTTCAGAAACTCCATGCCCTAACTTGCTTTCACACCATGGAAATCCCACGCCACTTTGGGAAATGCAAGTAGGGTCAATATAATTCAAATCCTCAAAGATTTAAGAGAAAGGCAATTGTTCTTCTAGGTTTTCTTACAAGCCCTAGTCCAAGCATCTATCATGCCCCGCAAGGGAACTAGGAAAGAGAATGAAGATTCTCTTTAGAAAAGAAAACCTAAGTAACGAATTTATGATAAATTTTGAACTTTAAAAGATTAACCTGAACAATGCATAATTTAACTTAGAATCCTCCCAAGTTTCCCTATGAGTAAAATGAAAAATCCATTTAAGTTCATTAAGTGTACTAACAACATGATTAACTCTTAAAACATAACATTTGAAAATTCTTTAGAGAGAAATATAAATGCTTTCATTTGATTTATAACCAATTGATTTCATCTATATTCCCTAAGCATTATTTCATGTTCAATATAACATTTAAAGCATAATCATAATAAAATAATTTATCTAGGAGTTTGAACTATTTTACATATGAAATTAACACATTTGATTACAAACATTTCTTGAACAACCATAATGAGAAACATGCCACTTTTCTTGAAACACTTATGAAATTCCTTTTCTTTTCAAATGATTTGTATAAAGTTCACCATTCCCTTTTCTTTTCCCTAAATCTACCCATTCCAGGTTATATCAAATTAAAATACATTAAATGCATCTCCCTTATAAGAGGTAATAATAACTTTACATTTGATAATAATGAAAGATATTTACAAGTCTTCTTTCTTCAAAACTAGAACATGTGCAAGAAAGTATCCATAAGCTTTGCAACTATGAAAGGTACCTCGATAAAAGATTTACCACCCAACCACATGGATACAAAAAGGCCCACTCCCCCGTGCTAGGAGCTAAACACCAAGTTCCACAAGGAAGTGATATCTAGGCCATACCTAGGGTTGGAGTAACCTTTCCAAAATTATAACTGAAAAGAAGCCCAAAGTATTAACCCTTTCCGAAAAGGTTCTAAGGATAGGTATAAACTCTAAATGAAAAGATAGGTGAGTTTCATTGCATATCCCTCACCCCTTGGGTTGTCTTGGTATTATCCACTCTAGGCCCCAGCCCCCAAGTAGGCACATGCGGAACCGAATGTCTTTCATACAAACAATCATCATTCAATCATACCTACACATAGGTACCTTCTCCCACTCCCATACATAGCCTTTACTAGAACTAATTGGATGGGTAAGGCATACATTAATCTTTTTAGTGTTTGAACCCATTCCCATAAGTTTCAATTAAATTATCACTTGTTAAAACAACTCTTTAGTCAGTTATCCTAATACTAGCCACTTAGGGCCCTAGCGCCGCACTGAGAGCCACTCACCTAGTGTACATAGGTTTCCTACCCTTACCAAAACATCATACACATATAACACTAAAATTTGGAGATATTTTTAGAGGGTTTGGTGCATGGAAGAGAGAGGGGAATAAAGTTTTCTTTGAGTACAAATGAAAATCTCTGCAACTTTCTTGTTCTCTATCATGAGGGTATAGCAAGCCCTCTTGTATTTCAAAAATCTCCATTCCAATGTGAATATGATTGGAAATGGATTGATATACTATTGGTTTCTATTATTAACCATTTCCATAGAGGTTTATTTATTTTTATGAGGCTTTGAATAGAGGAAGTCATCATTTACATTGATTGTCCCAGTTATTGATTTGGTGCAATCAATCAATTGTTTTGAAGTTTTAAATGAGAACATAGGCTCTCCACTTTATTTCATAATTTTGGATTTTGGGAGAAGTCTATTCCTATATAAGTATGTGCCATTAAGTTTTTTAATGCAGGGATATACAGGATGTTGAAGATAGAGATCTCTAATTAACAAATAATATGGTATCAGACAAAATGACCCTTAGTGCAGGGGCCATAACATTCAAACCAAATGTTGGATTTTGATGAGCTTGGAATATGTATTTAAATACCTAATTCATCCCATCCTCAATGGAGAGATTGAGGATTTTTCATCAAAATCAAAAGTTATACACATCTAAGTGTGGGTCTTTCTAGAGGGCAGAAATCTATCATGCTAGGATAGTCATAGGTAAGATGATTCTTTAAATAAATTTGATCTAGGAAAGAGATACACAAAGAGAAGTGACATAGTTCTCAATATAAATCATAGTCCTATATTATCCATCAAGTAAAAAAATAAGATGGCATCACAAGAATCATAGCAGCACATAGAGAAAATCATAATTATTTATACAGTAATAGTTTTCAACACACTATCCTTTCTCCTACACAAAATTGTAGAAATCATCTAATATATTCATTTGAAATTCATAGAGGACAACACAAAGGAATATTTAAAGAAATCAACAAATAAAATAAGGAGGACCATATTTCAAGATAGCTCCTACTTGGTTTTCGGCAGAGAAAACCGTTGATGAAGGATGATTCAACACTCTTCAATCTCCTTCTAGCATTTCTCCAAATTCCTCCCAGATGTAGGCATCAACCTTCTACTGGAAACTCACAATCAAACTATCCTTTCAAGAATAAAATAGTTCCTCTCCTAGAATACTATAATTCTCCTAAATACAATATCCTCTCAAAGAAATAATCTAATTTCCTGAGTATAATTTCCAGCCAACATACCCATCCTTCAAATATCTCTCCTGTAAATAGGTTGAAGGAATGGTTGTATGGGAAAAATAGGAAAAACAACCAATGAAACCATCCCAACCAAAAGGTAGTTTATAGTTTAGGCTTTAATTAATTTCATTAAAGCCATTCATGGAAGGGAATAGCTAATTTAATATTATTAATAATAAAATCTATTATGCGAGCCTCATAAATATTAATAAACTAATGTGATTTTCCTTAATTTAAGAAAAAGGAATTAATTTATTACTATTATTACCTATCACCTTATTTACTAAAGCTATGGTGAAAGATTTACCACATAATAATTAATCCCTCAAGTAAGTAATTTATTTATTATTATTATTTAAAATACAATTACTTTCACTGACTAATATTTATTAAATATATATTTGTAACTATAGGCATACGTGTGCACTCATATTCTTATGTGTACATATATCACATAATTAAGATGCATTATTAAAAATATCATAAACATCTATTTATTATAAATATTATTATTTAAATCAATTACTAAATCATATTCCACACCAAATATAGTAATGATATATATATATATATAGGGTAACTACTAACATAAGATAGAAGATACCACAAAACATAATTTAATGTTACTAATCACAACATCATACTCTACCCAATGCAAGAAACAAGCAACAAGAAGCACATAATCCAACAACTGCAATACACAACAACAATGCATTATTAGCACAAGGGACTAACTCAGGAACTCCCCACCTAAGGGTAAAAGGGTCACATGTAGAGTTCCTTCCTATGGGACCTTGATGATATCTCTGTAACAAAAACAACAATCAAGGATTTTGAGGGATCACTCAAACCTGTGAGACTAGGTGGAGATGATGCTCGATACCTGCAATCCTACATCACTGAGAAGAAATACTTGTGCAAATATATATATATATATATATAGTTATATGAAAATAGATGAGCAGGATCGACACATCATGTGGACCTCAACTAAGTGAGTAACTATGAATTCATCCTGAGTCATAAAAATACATCAAACATAAGACATCATAGATAATAATGGTTAGGTTCAAATCCTTGGGTTAGCTTTATAAATCATGTAAAGATAGATGATTTCAAACTTGATAAACATATAAATGATAATCATAAATGAGTGTATCTAAGAATCTGATAAGTGTATCATCATCTAAATAAGCATAATTGTGAATATATAGTTCTAACCATCATAATAAAAATGTCCAAATAAAAGTCCAAGTATAATCTTCTGAGAGGGTATTACATCCTCCCCCCCTAGAGTTAGGCTTACTCCTAGAAGCCTACAAATAAATAAGGATAAGCATCTCTAAGTCTAATAGCATCCTCCCAAGTGGCTAAGGAACCATCATTGGGGTCCCATTGGACCCTTTCCTAGTCTATGGTGTGACCCTTGAGGGTCAATGTCTGTTGTTGCAAGATGCGTATCAGCTCGAAAGCCAGCTGCCTGTCTGCTACCTATAATGCATTCCAATCCAACACATGAGTTACATTAAGACTATATTTTCTAAGAGTTGAAACATGAAATAAATCATGAATACAAGCAAGGCTGGGTGGCAAGGCAAGCTGATAAGCTATGGGTCCTATCTTCTCAAGGACTTCAAAAGGGCCAACAAGTCAAGGTGCGAACTTGGAGCCTTTTTTGTAATGGATTGGACTCTTTCATGGGTGCACCTTGAGAAAAACTCTATCACTAGGTGAAAAGTGTACATCATTCCTATGAGCATCTGCATATTTATTCTACCTATCCTAAGCTGTCAAAATATGCTCTCTGACACACTTAACCTACTACTCCATATCTTGTAACATCTCAAGACCAAGAACTAATCTATCCTCCAAATGATCCCAACTCAAAAGAGTGTGGCACAGACAATCATAAAAATCCTAAAAAGGAGATATGCCTATGGAACTATGATAACCATTATTATATGAAAACACCACCAAATATAAATATTCTTCCCACTAGGTTTGTCTATCCATAACATACATTCTGAGCATATCCTTAAGAACCTAATTGACTCGCTCTGTCTTCCCATCTGTCTCAAGGTGATAGGATGAACTATAGTTTAGATGAGTCCCTAAAGTGTGATGAAGTGAAGTCTAGAGAGGAGATGTGAATGCTTGATCATGATTAGATATGATCTTCCTAGGCATTACGTGGAGTCTCACAATGTCCTTCATAAACACTTTGGCTACCAATGCTATAGAATAGGAAGACTTTCATGGGAGAGAAATAAGCTACCTCGGTAAGTCTATCAATTGTTACCATGATAGCATCATGTCTCTAAGGGGTAACTAGAAGTCCCACAATAAAATCCATAGAAATAATATCCCATTTCCATTCTAGCACAAGGTGAGGTTGCAAAAGACCTGCTCGATGTTGATGCTCTACTTTAACTCTCTGGCATTCCAAACATCTTTCCACATAGTCTACTATGTCTCTCTTCATTCCTAACCAATAATAACCCTAACGTAGGTTTTCATACATATTCTTTACCCCTGGATGTGCTAATTAGGGAGCCTTATGGCTTTTTGAAAGAATGAGCACACGAAGATATCCTAACAAGGGCACATAAATTTTGTCCTATTGTCACAACAATCCTAGGGTATTAAATGAATATCCTAAAAAATGACCCTCCAAAGGTCTTCCTAAACTCTATCTCTACTTTTACCTCCTGATACCAAGAATCAAAAGTGAGAGCCTCCTTGATATGCTTCTCCAAATCTATGCTTAGAGAAAGTGCCGACAAACTATGCCTACACCTTCTCAAAGCATTGACCACCACATTCATCTTCCCTTGGATGTACTTAACCTCAAAATCATACTCACATAAGAATTTCATCCATCTATATTGTCTAGCATTGAGGTTAGGTTGAGAGAAGATATACTGAAGGCTTCGATGATCTATTTTGAGTTCAAACTTATGACCCAACATAAAGTGCCTCCATTCTACTAAGGCATGAACTAATGCTACAAGCTCCAAATAGTGGGTGGGGTAGTTGAGCTCATGATCTTTAAGCTTCCTAGACTCATAAGAAACAACTTTCCCTTCTTGAATAAGAACCACCCCAATTCCTTCTAGTGAGGCATCTGTATAGATTACGAAGCTCCCTGATGGATCAGGAACCACCAAGATCAGAGCACTGGTTAGTCTTTCATTGAAACACTGGGAAGAGACCTCACACTTTTTTGACCATTCTTCCCTTTCCTTTGCAAGGAAGTGATGGGATGAGCTATCTAAGAGAACTCTTTGACAAATCATCTATAATAACTAGCCAATCGCATAAAGCTACGAACCTCAGGGATGTTAGTTAGAGTTGGCCACTCCACTATGGTTTAGATTTTGGTTGGATCAATAGCGATGCCATTTCCTGAAATGATGTGCCCAAGATACTTAACCTTAGTCTGAAAGAATTCACACTTGTTTGCTTTGGCATATAGCTAGTTTTCTCTGAGGCACTACAATACTTGGCAAAGATTAATCTCATGTTCCTCAGGAGTTTTAGAGAACACTAAGATATCATCCAAGAAGACTATCAAAAATTTATCCAGCTAGGTTCTAGAAACCCCATTCATTAAGCTCATAAATATAGAGGGAGCATTTGTCAATCTAATTGGTACCATAGTGAACTCATAGTGGCCATATCTAGTGCAAAAGGTTGTTCAATGAATATCAACTTCCCAACTTCTAAGTTGATGGTACCTTGAATTGAGGTCAATCTTTGAAAATATTTTTTCTCCTTTCATTTGATCAAATAGATCATCGATCCAAGGTAAAGTATACTAATTTTTTATTGTGACTTTATTCAGTTGACGATAGTCGATGCACAATTTGAGAGAGCCATCTTTCTTCTTCACAAATATTACTGGTGCACCCCATGGTGACACACTGGGTCTAATAAACCCTTTTTCCAAAATCCCTTCCAACTGAAGCTTAAGTTCCCCAAGTTCTGGTGTGGTCATGTAGTATGCAGCCTTGGAGATGGGTTTCACACCTGACACTAACTCAATTTGAAATTCAATATCCATCTTGGGTGGCATTCATGGTATTTCCTTAGGAAAAACCTCCAAAAAATCTTGCAATAGGGGATGATCTAGCGATACATCCCTACTCTACTCTTTGACTAAGTCTTCTACTGAGACTATAAATGATTGGAATCCTTTACGCATGCACTGCTTGAGTTGCATTGTAGAAATTATTCAGAGAGAGATGGGTCATTACACCCCAACAATCTTCTTAGGTTCTCCTAAATCATCTAAACATTGAATGCTCTTACTTCTACAATCCAAAATGCCTTTGTGAGCATCTAACCAATCCATATCCAAAACTACTCCATACGAGCCTAAAGGAATAATTTGGAGATGTAAAAAGGAGGAGAAAGTTCCTAGCCCTAACCTACAATCTTGAACACAAGAGTTAGAGGCTATTCTTTCCCCGGAGGCTAGCTCAACCTGCCACCTATCTTCCCACCTTACTGCCTTCAGCCTATATTTCTCTACTAAAGAAGGATAAATAAAAGAATCTATTGCTCCTGAGTCAAATAGAATAGTGGTAGAGATACCCCTTAACAAACCTGGGGTTTTGATGACTAATCTGTGATGATCATCCTATCTATCATCTAGAGTGGAGAATACTTAGTGAGTTCTTCCTACATCACCTACTATGGGTTCTAAACCGGCCTATCTATAGCTAGTTGCTGGGGTAGACTTCTAAGGACAATTAACTACAATATGACCATGTTGACCACAAGAGTAACATCTTGTATTCTTAACAAAATTCCTTCCTATGGAAGGTGTGTTGGACTTCTGATAACTAACCCGACTAGAATTATGAGGTGTACTCTGAGCTAGTTGAGGATTTGGGTATCTCTTTACACACTACCAGTTGTGAGAATTACTTGGTTGAGGACCCCCATTCTTGTTGTTGAAGTTGTTTTGAAATTTCCTTTTCTAGTGATTTTGACATCCTTTTGATGAAGAATGATAGCTCTTAGGGCTAGGTATTCATTGAGAGTGGTTCCCTTTGAATCATGTTCTTTCCTGAGAGGCATTACTTCCAAGGCTACCTATTTGACCTCCTAACCCTGAGGTTACATTTTGTTCCACAATACGAGCCTTGATGACTACATCATTAACTTTCTAAGGTTCAAACATTCATACATTGTCAGCCAAGCGACTGTTGAGGCCTCTAAGGAAGTGTTGAGTTAGCATGGGTTCATCATCCTTATAACCTAAGTATGGCTTGAGTTCAAATAAATTTCTCTCATAGTCATCAACTGACATTGTTAACTGCCTTACGTTGTGAAACTCTTCAGTTATTTCCCACCTCCAGTGATTAGAAAGAAATCTGGCTCGAAAGAGTGGTTATATCTATGTGAATTTTCTCTTTCTCTATTTCTCACTAGGTGGATGCAAAATCTCTAAGTTGAATGACTGCAAATTGGGCCTTGGTATTGCTGCAATAAGGATGCATGGAAAATAGCCTTTCCAAATCTAATAGCCAAGGCTCAGCGGTGGATCCTCCTTGAGTCCCTTGAATGTGTTAGTCTTAGTCCTAAGGAGGTCTCACATGTGAGAAGCACACAAATCATCCTCTTCTACTCCTTGATCTCTCCTGCTAGCGCTCCTTTCACTTTCCTCATGGTGAGAAACATTAGCCTTTACATAGTAACCCCTGTCCTAATCCACATCTATTCTCTACAATATTTGTTGTAACAATTCTATTACTTGAGCCCACTGAAAACCTCCTAAGTGGTTATGATATTGGTCCCCCCTATCTTCTCTCCCAAAATGTTCTTCCTCCTAAGAAATTTCTTGATGAGATGTAGGAGGTGTGTTTCGGGCACCTCCCCTTCTACCACGAGTCATATGAGGCATCCTAGACAAGTAAGGAGAAGGATAAGTTCAAAGGTCCTAGTCAGATTCTAGTCTTAAGTTTTTCCTTAAATGAATAACAAGTTTAAGAAGCATGGGAAAAATTTCCAGGGGCCCAGTGTAGCAACTTAGTGCTCTGATACCAAAGATGTCATGCCCTGCAGGGAACCAGAAAAGAGAATGAATATTCTCTTTAGAAAAGAAAACCTAAGTAACGAATTTATGAAAAAATTTGAACTTTAAAAGATTAACCTGAACAATGCATAATTTAACTTAGAAAACTCCCAAGGTTCCCTATGAGTAAAATGAACAATCCATTTAAGTTCATTAAGTTTACTAACAATATGATTAAATCTTAAAACATAACATTTGAAAATTCTTTAGAGAGAAATATAAATTCTTTCATTTGATTTATAACCAATTGATTTAATCTATATTCCCTAAGATTTCTTTCATGATCAATATAACATCTAAAGCATAATCATAATAAAATAATTTATCTAGGAGTTTGAACTATTTCACATATGAAATTAACACATTTGATTACTAACTTTTCTTGAACAACCATAATGAGAAACATGCCACTTTGCTTGAAACACTTATGAAATTCCTTTTCTTTTCAAATGATTTACATAAATTTCACCATTCCCTTTTCTTTTCCCTAAATCTACCCATTCCAAGTTATATCAAATTGAAATACTTTAAATGTCACATTACATTCATCTCCCTTTTAGGAGGTAATAATAGCTTTACATTTGATAATAATGAAAAATAATTACAAGTCTTCTTTCTTCAAAATAGGAACACGTGCAAGAAAGTATCCATAAGCTCTGCAACTATGAAAGGTACCTTGATAAAATATTTACCACCCAACCATGTGGATATCAAAAGGCCCACTCCCCCATGCTAGGAGATAAACACCAAGGTCCACAAGGAAATGATATCTAGGCCATACCTAAGGTTGGAGTAACCTTTCCCAAATTACAACTGAAAGGAAGACCAAAGTATAAAACCTTTCCCAAAAGGTTCTAAGGATAGGTAGAAACTCTAAGTGACAAGATAGGTGAGTTTCATCACATAGCCCTCACCTCTTAGGTTGTCATGGTACTAGCCACTCTGGGCCCCGGGCCTCGAGTAGGCACATGCGGTACTGAATGTCTTTCATATAGACAAGAGCCATTTGATGGTACCTATGCATAGGTACCTTATCCCACTCCCATCCATAGCCTTTACTAGAACTAATGGAATTGGTGAGGCATACATAAATCTTTTTCATGTTTGAACCCATTCCCATAAGTTTTAATTAAGTTATCACTTGTTAAAACAACTCTTCAATCGGTTATCTTAGTACTAGCCACTTAGGGCCCCAGCCCTACACTAAGAGCCACTCACCTAGTGTACTTATGTTTCCTACCCTTACCAAAACATCATAAACACATAATACTAAAATTTGGAGAGAGTTTTAGAGGGTTTGGTGCATGGAAGAGAGAGGGGAATAAAGTTTTCATTGAATACAAATGAAAAGCTCTACAACTTTCTTGTTCTCTATCGTAAGGGTATAGCCAGCCCTTTTATATTTGAAAAATCTTCATTCCAATGTAAATGTAATTGGAAATGGATTGATATTGTATTGGTTGTTAGGAATGGGAACACTAAGAGGGGGGGAGGGGGTGAATCAGTGTTCATTATATTTTAACTTTTCACTTAAATCTTAATGCTAAACTTAAATGCTTAAGTACTGAATTAAACATTCACATAAACATGAAACATGAAATCAACACATGACAACAATATGATTATGGGGAAACCCAAATATGTAAAAACTCTGGTGGGACTTGATACCAACTAATATTCTGCACTAGTGTTTTGTGATCCTTGTTAGAAGATCCTTTACCCTCGTAGGAGTAGCTTTACAATGCTTTAAGTATAGTAGACCTTGTTAAGGGTTAGACCCTGTTAGGAGTCTTTTAAAATGATCCCTATTAGGGGAGTGGACTCACTATCATAGAGCTCACTACTCAAATGATGAAGGCTACAACCTTCTGAGATCAGATACACACTATATCTATAGGTGAACTGTCACTGTGACACTGCTTGTCTGATCAGTTCCTTTTGTGCACTAATGCTTTGACCTCTAGAAAAGACCTAATACATCATATGCTATCTTTTCATACCTCTAATCTTCTTATCCCAACTCTATTACAACTTCCATGCTAAATACAATGGGCGCATCTTATATTTATACGCTCATACAAACAAAATAATTAGGTCAACCCTATAACTAATTACAAACAATGCTTCCAAATGAATTGGCTTAAGTGTGCTTACAATTATACATATACATATGTCGGAAACCTAAATACAATAGGCACATAGCCTCTACAACATTAATTTATAATCACAAACCAAAATAGTCACCGTTGGCTCCATGCTTTATTCTCTGCTGGCACACACTAGCTGTGCAACTTCAACTGATTGTAACTTTCACATCTTTGTAGATCTACTTATGCGCTCTTAGACTAAGAATGAGTATAGTCTAACAACCTTAACTTCTAGGGCACATAACATAATTCATCTATACACATGTGCACTGATGCTCTGAGTCTCTGGTACTCTATATACTATTTAGTCTTCAACACTTAACTAAATTCTGATCTTTACACTTAGTGCACTGACTCCAAACTACTTTATGACTTTGTTGCCATAATGACAACACTATATTTAGTCATATATCTGAGTATAGAAAACTTTCCAACAATCTCCCCTTTTGTCATTGATGGTAATAAAGGAATATGGCCAAGTGTCTAACTGTTTCTTTACACAAAACTTTTTGCCTTCTATACATCTTTATACATAATCTTATATCTCCCTATACATATATGTACTCCATATTCTATACAAAACTCTCCCTTTGACATTAATGACAAAGGTGCATCAAAAACTATATGTACACTTACTCACTAAGGGAAAATATCTGGATATGCAATCTTGAGGTTCTGGATCTCCTTCTTCCAAAAAGTTATCAGAGAATTGACTATCTGTAGATGGGCACATAATGCATATTGAAGCTTCTCCATCTTCTCCAATTTTGAGCTTGGACCTTGATCATAGGTTATCATGGTTGCATCAATCTCCTTTATGTTCTAACTGAGAATGTCTAGTGAGGGCGCAAGAGCATTCCTCAATTGAGTTTGTCTAGACCTTATCTTCTCCATTTCTTTCTCTACCTTTTCAATTATGTCTAGCTGACCTTGATAGACATTGTTACACATGTTCATATCAGTGGATGTGTCTAGCACTGAATTCTTCACCTTCTCAATCATTGCCTCTGCATCTTTGATCTTTTTAAGATGGGCATCAATGTGCTTATCCTGATCCATGGATTCTACAATGACTTTGCTTCCTTGATCAAAAAATTCTTTCAAGGATGCCTGACCAGACTTAAGTGAACTTAAGTCAAGTGCAAGGTTACTCATTAGTTCATTGAGTCTCTTCTTAAAGTATTTCTCTTCTACCACTATGGCCATAGATTCTTCTAGGCTAGAAAAATTGACTTTGAACTATGAGATGACTGTACTCACATCATCAACCTAATGTACATTTTGTACTTTCTTATCTTCAGGAAACAAACAGTTCAAAATATTCACTAATTCCACAAGGAGAGGATTTCTCATGACTTGATTCTCCTTTTCCTTCTCCGCTAAACTTAATCAGGTCTTCTTCTTTCCAGGAGTCCAAACTACTAGTGTCAAGTGTCAAACTTGACAACAATGCTGAGGGAGTGATAGGAGTGTTTTCCATCACCCTTTGCTTCACCTTGACTAATCCAATAGAAGTATCTTCATCTTTCTTTTCTACCTCTTCTTCTTCTTGCTGAGTGGGAGGTGTATTGCTACATAGGATTTCAGCTTCCTCAGTACTGACAAATGCTTCCTCAAACTTGTCCAAGTCTTTATCAGTAGCTTCCATGGCTATTTCCACATTATCTATGATAATAGTGTTGTCTTTGGATGATTCTGATATGGGTGCACACTAGTCTACCTCTATTTTAGTTTTTGCTAAGGGTACTGAGTCCTGAGGACCTGTCATTGGTACATTAGTGGGCTCTGCCACTTTATATTCCTTAATGGGTGCATGAGTGATGGGTGTAGTAGGTGGTTTTATCTGTTGTTCTAATAACACCTTCTCAAATTCCTTTTTTGTTTCCTTCATAATCAGCTCATAGTCTTTTTTCATCATGTGAATAGTTCTCATCTTAGTCCTTAGGTGCGGCTTCAGCAAATTCAATATTAGTGCCTGTTCTTCTTTAGAACAAATAGGTAGAGTATCTTCTAATACTTTTTCTCTAATCCTTTGATCTTCCTCATTTTCTTGTCTCTTTTGGTATTTTAGAATATCCCATACTTTATCTGGAATAGAGGTTTTCAACTCAAGGACTGTCTTCTTGAACTTGATCATGTGCTTGATAATCATACCATAAATTTCTGATTTGTCAATCTCACTATATGTATCATAGTACTTCCCTACTTGATCAATTATGCCCTCATCAATAATTCTTGTGATCAAAACTTTAAGGCTAGGTATGAATCCTACCTTAGGAGGTGCTTGAATGTTTCTTCTGCTCCTTGTAGCATGTGAGGATGGATGACTAGTGCTAGCTTCTTTCTTCCTCTTGACCATTGGTTTATACTTTGGAGGAGTATTGTCATCTTTATCCATCTGACTATCATCTAATTCAATTTTCAACTTCTTTGATTTAGGATCTTCTTGTTCTTCTACTATGCTCTTCAGTTCTAGGACAATTCTTTCATCCATTGCTTTATCAAGGTCTGCTTGAGATACACCATGTATTCTCAAGATTTCAGATGTGACCTTTGCAACCTTTGTTTTTGTTGCAACACTATTCAGCTTAGCATCAACTTCTCTAGTCTTTTCTTCATAGGTTCCCCACCTAGGTTCGTTATCATCTCTAGGGGCTAATAGTCATACCTATGCATAAGCTTCAAGAACTTGTTCCTCAACCTCATACCCAAGTGGATGAATCCACTTAGTTCTAGGCTCAACAGCTTCAATACATGTAGTGTATGTTTCCACCATAAAGCATATTGTGTCTTTATACTTCTCCACAATACTCTTATGAATCATGTACCTCATCTACATCCTTGCTCTAAAGGTCTTCAATTCCAAGGTTACATAGTCCCTTAAGGTTCTCTTAGTACATGCCTTGTTTGATATCTTTGGCATGGTTGGAATGGACTTGTCTAGATACAAGTCTGACACTTTACCAACTATATGAAGGTACATATAGATGATTAGGGACCCAAACCTGAATATCTTTGTTTTGTCATGTTTGATAGCTTTGATTTTGTCTATTAACTATGTGTGCAAGATATCACACAAGTTGAACTCTCCATCTTCTTGCACAAGTCGGATGGCTACCAAAATAGTCCCCGCAGACACACTATTCACCTTGCTAGTGTGATAAAATCTGTAACCCAGTATCATTGACATCAATTTGATGTCTACTTGCTCAATCAGCTCAATAGTCATGCTACACCTATCACTTCTAGATTTACATGTTTTCTACACCATTTTCCTAAAATCCTTACCCATTGGAAGGACATCGCCTGTCTTAGAGAGGCCTATCATCTCATGAAACAAGTCTCCTATGATTCTTACTAGTACATCTCCAATCCAAAACAAATCATCATGGATTCTACATAACAATATTTTTATCCATTCAATCTCATAGAATTCATATGCCATGGCATATTCAACAATGGGGTGATTATTCCATTTGGTGAATTCATCCATGAACATCTTTTTCTAGTTTCAACATTGTGTCCATGTGTGCCCTTAACCTATCTAGACCAATAGGTTCCTTCTTACAATAGATGTAATCCCTTATGTCTTCTACATGCATGAAACTCATCGACATACGAGAAAATGCTCCCTCTAAATCATCTAGGGTTGATTTAAATAGGTGGCTCTTGAAAACATATCTTTTCTTTTCAGTGACATCATAAACAATAGGAGTGGCCATGACTTACTTGATAAATGCTTTCCAATTGATCTCTGAGATATTCCGACGGCTTTCGAATTGGCACAATGAGCTAGGGTTTCTTGCAACCAATCAAATGCACTATAAACATTGATAGTTCAATCTCCAAATCTTCACAACAACTTCCAAGGCTCAATCTACTCTCCAATCACTCTAAATATGAATGCAATGAGTGAACAAACAACTTTTCTATGTACTTAAAGTGAGAAATTCACCATTAATGGAACTCACGTAAACTAGGCTATCACTTTAAAATTTCAAACTTGAGCTTCGCTAATAATTAGCATGTGTGCTCTTGCACAAAGGTTCCTATACACTCCAAAAGCTTAAGTCCAAAGGCACATACTCTGAGGATGAGTATACTAGCCACGCAAGGGTCTAGAGCTAAATTAGCTCCCCTTATGACCCCGAGGACCATTTATGCAGATGTAGAGGGTGTGTCCACTGGGGATGCATCCAATACATTCTCATCAACTTTGTCCTTCTTTCCTTCTAACCAAATCAAGCTCACATCTTATGAGGCCTTCACAAACTTGACTTCTACTTTAGGATCCAAAACTAGTTCTTCGGCCTTTTTAGGGCTTTCCTGACCTTACGTCTCTGATCTGCAAAACTTTGAGATATCTCTAACCTTGTTACAAGTGTGGAAAATCAATGGAGGTCTATTATTCATTGGCGCATTGACATGAGTCACCATTTTACATTATTTCTCTGTATGACCATTATAGTTACATATCTGACATGTAACATTCTGAGAACTTCTTGTATTGGTTTGATTCTAATTTCTCTAATCATGTTGAATCATGTTCTTCTTACTAGTCTTGCAATTTATTTCTTTATGACCAAATCTATTACATGTATAACAATAACCATTGAATGGTCTTACCTCTCTATAGTTCCTTGCAATGTGTCCATGCTTGTTACATGAAAAATAGGTGCATTCTACAGGCTTACACTCATTCTTAGGAGGACCACCATTGTCTTTGGTTTGATCTTCAGTCTTCTCAGTATCAGTAGATTCTTTTTGTGTCTCCTTTCTTGCTCACATCTTATCAATTTGATTTTGTGCCTCATTGTATCCAATATAGCTAGTGTCTCCTTTGACTCTTCTTTCATACAGCTGAGATTCTATCAAATCTTAACTGGTGTGTAATTTGTCAATGTGGTTCTTTTCTTCTTTCAATTCAGAGTCCAATCTTGCTTTTCAATTCTTAAGATCCAAGATTTCCAAATTTGCTTCCCTTAACTCTTCATTGAGTTGAAGATTCTCCTTTACTTGTTCATTGTAGACATCTTGATTGTTCATCAGTTTGTCATCAAATTTTTCAAGCTGACTCAATAAGGATACATTTTCGTCTTTCAACTTCTTGACTTTTTCTTCAAGATCACTGTTAGAGTGTCCTTTCAAATCCTTTCTTAGTCTTTTGATAACTAATTGAGCATCACTAAATTTTTCTTTTAGTGACTTCAAAAGGGCCAACAAATCAAGGTACCAACTTGTAGCCTTTTCTGTAATGGATTGGACTCTTTCATGGGTGTACCCTGAGAAAAAATCTATCACCAAGAGCGAAGTGTACATTATTCCTATGAGCATCTTCATATTTCTTCTACCTATCATGAGTTGTCAAAATATGCTCTCTAACATGCTTATCCTATTGTTCCATTTCCTATAGCATCTCGGGACCTAGAAGTACTCTGTCCTTCAAATGATCCCAACTCAAAGGAGTGTGGAAGGAACAATGATATAGAGCTTGAAAAGGAGACATGCCTGTGGAACTATGATAACCATTATTATATGAAAAATCCACCAAATATAAATATTCTTCCCATTGGGTCTGTCTATCCATAACATACATTTTGAGCATATCCTCAAGAACCTAATTGACTCACTATGTTTTCCCATTTGTCTCAGGGTGATAGGCTAAACTGAAGTTGAGATGAGTCCCTAAAGTGTGCTGAAGTGAAGTCTAGAGATAAAATGTGAATATTGGATCATGATTAGATATGATCTTCCTAGGAATTTTGTGGAGTCTCACAATGTCCTTCATAAACACTCTGGCTACCAATCTTGTGGAATAGGAAGACTGCATAGGAGATAAATGTGCTACCTTGGTAAGTCTATCAACTATTACCATGATAGTGTCATGTCTCCAAGGGGTAATTAGAAATCTCACAATAAAATCCATACAAATAATGTCCCATTTCCATTCTGGCACAAGGTGAGGTTGCAAAAGACCTGCTGGATGTTGATGCTTTTCTTTAATCTCTAGCATTCCAAACATCTTTCCATAGAGTCTAATATGTCTCTCTTCATTCTTGTCCAATAATACAACTGATGTAGGTTGACATACATCTTCTTTACCCTTGGATGTACTAAGTAGGGAGCCTTGTGGATTTTTGAAAGAATGAGCACACAAAGATCTCCTCACAAGGGCACATAAATTATATCCAGCTATCACAAAAATCCTAGGGTATCAAAGGAATTTCCTAAAAAATGACCCTCCAAGGGTCTTCCTAAACTCTATCTCTTATTTTACCTCCTTATACCAAGAATCAGAAGTAAGAGCCTCCCTGATACACTTCTCCAAATCTGCACTCAAAGAAAGTGTTGAAAAATTATGCCTGTCCTTGCTCAAAGCATCGGCCACCATATTCATCTTCCCTTGGATGTACTTAACCTCAAAATCATACTCACATAAGAATTACATGCATCTGCATTGTCTAGAATTAAGGTTAGGTTGAGAGAAGATATACTGAAGGCTTCAATGATCTATTTGGAGTTCAAACTTATGACCCAATAGAAAGTGCCTCCATTCTACTAAGGCATGAACTACTACTACCAGCTCTAGATCATGGGTGGGGTAGTTGAGCTCATGATCTTTAAGCTTCCTAGACTCATAAGAAACAACTTTCTCTTCTTGCATAAGAAATGCCCCAATTCCTTCTAGTGAGGCATTTGTACAGATTACGAAGTTCCCTGATGGATCAAGAACCATCAAGATCATAGCATTGGTTAGTCTTTCCTTCAAACACTAAAAAGCGGCCTCACACTTTTCTAACCATACAAATTTCTTCCCTTTCCTTTACAAGGAATTGATGGGATGAGCTATCCGAGAGAACTCTCTAACAAATCATCTATAATAACTAGCTAGTCCCATAAAGCTGTGAACCTCAAGGATGTTAGTCAGAGTTGGCCACTCCACTATGGCTTGGATTTTGGTTGGATCAATGGAAATGCCATTTCTTGAAATGATGTGCCCAAGATACTTAACCTCATTTTGAAAGAATTCATACTTGTCTGCATTGGCATAGAGTTGGTTTTCTCTAATGTACTACAATACTTGGTGAAGATGAATCTCATGTTCCTCAGGAGCTTTAGAGAACACTAATATATAATCCAAGAAGACTATCACAAATTTATCTAGGTAGGTTATAAAACCCCATTCATTAATCTCATAAATAAAGAAGGATCATTTTTTAGTCCAAACGGTACCACAGTGAACTCATAGTGGCCATATCTAGTGCGAAAGGCTGTTTGATGAATATTGGCTTCCCAAATTCTAAGTTGATGGTATCTTGACTTGAGGTCAATCTTTGAAAATATTTTTGTTCCTTTCATTTGATCAAATAGACCGTCGATGTAGGGTAAAGGATACCAATTTTTTATTGTGACTTTATTGAGTTGACGATAGTCAATGCACAATCTAAGAGAGCCATCTTTCTTCTTCACAAATACTACTGGTGCACCCATGGTGACACACTAGGTTTGATAAACCCTTTTCCCAAAATCCCTTCCAACTGAAGACTAAGTTCCCCAATTTCTTGTGTGGTCATGTAGTATGGAGCCTTGGATATGGGTTCCACACCTAGCACTAACTCAATTTGAAAATCAATATCCCTCTTAGGTGGCATTCCTGGTATTTCCTTAGGAAAAACCTCTTAGGAATGAATTTTGAATATATCCTATGGGGGAGTATTCATAGCCATTCTATAGTATTTGTTGTTTCATTTATGACTGTGATTGTCATTGATGTCAACATAGTGATCTACTGAAGATTAGCAGAGAAGCAGACAGTGTTTGAGTTAGCGTAATTGGGATATTGAAGATGAAGCTATGTGGAGTTGAGGACTTAATCTATGATGTTTAATAAGATCATGGGTAAGAGCACAGATGGAAATTCATTTATTCATGATAGTTATGAGGAAATCAGTGGAAGTAGTATTCAGGTAGTATTCCTAAGTAGAAGTTTGTGGAAATCGGATGATATCTCCTAATCAGGATTGAATTTATGCGCAATTATGAGGTAGTTGAAGACATGATGTTAGTGACATGGATGTGAGTGCAAGATCAAGGGCGTATGAGTGAAGAACTATCCTAATTGGAAGCCCACAATTTTGTGTAATTTTTATGTAACGTATGGAAACTTTTATTTTGTAATTTTTATTCTGACTCATTTGTAATTACTTGAGTGTGGTATAAAGGAAGGAATATTTTCCTTCTTGTAATATGAGAGTATGAATGAGATGAAGTTGTGGTTTTTATTTGAAAGTTAATTGTAGAATTGTGCAATACTTGTAGAAAGAGGATATGCGAAGTATACTAGAGATCTGGTATTGAGATCTGAAGAAGGAGTTGGTGTGGTTTGGCACAGTCATAGAAGGAGTATTGAATTGTTGAGATTAGTAATATTTTGGTATTATTCTATTAAGTAATACAAAGATTAGTTGGATAGTGAGTTCAGTGATCTTACACCTGAAGTTGTTTAGGCAGTGGGTCCTTCTATCTTCCCTAACTCCTAATAGAGTTAGAATATTTTAGTAGGGATTCAAAGTCTCCTAATAGGGACTCATGTGTACTAAATGTATTTCATAAGACTCCTAATAGATTCCATCCTCTCACAAGGAACTTTCATATTAGTGCATCTTTTATGGGCATCATTCCCATCGGGGTTTACTCTTTGATCAAGAGGTTCCCTAGTCAACATATCTTGTGTCATTGTGTTATTGTGCATGTATATCTTTCTATGGTTGTTGATTACATTGCTTACATGGTTAAAATCTATTGAAGTTGATAAAATTTATATTTATCAAATAATTGATTCACCCCCCTCTTAGCTATCTTGGTGGACTTTAATTTCTAACAATTGGTATCAGAGCAGTAGGTTCTTGAAGGAAAATTTTAACAGCTTAAGGAGATCCATGGTGAATCATTTCAGGAAAGAAAGTACTAAGTTTGATGGAGTAAATTTTGACAGCTGGAAAGAAAAGATGAAGACACATTTACTTTATTTAGGACCATGTTAATGGTTAATCACAAAGAATCAGAAGACTATCATTGATGAGGATAAGATTGAAGAATGTACTAATGAGGAAAGAGATTTTTTCATGTGTTACATACTTGCCAAAGAAGCACTCTTGTCAGCCCTTCCATAAAATGAGTACAATCAACTAAAATATCTAAAAACATCTCATGAAATTTGGTTAGCTTTACAATCTACTTGTTAAGGTGATGAACATGCAAAGAAAGTTAGATTACATAATTGGATATGTGTATTTGAAGATATAAGAATGATGGACAATGAATCTATTAGAAGCTATATTAGTAGAATGTCAGAGATTGTTGCAGGCATAAAATCTTGTGGAGGAACCAAGACAGTGAATGAAGTGATATGAAAAATTCTAAGGACATTGACTCTTACATTTAAGAAGACAACACAGATGATTGAACAAGTTATACCTTGTACTATGAACCTTACCAAAGAAACTCTTCTTGGAAGATTGGAAGTAGCAGAAATGAACTTGAGGTTATCAAGAGACTTACCTAGAATGGAGATAGCATTCAATGCACTTAGTGTTCAACCTACTTTGTCAAGAAGCATTAGTGTAAGAAGAGATTATGCTAGCAACAACAAATCTAGAAATGAAGAAGATGGGAAGATTGAAGAAGGTATTGCCTTGCTTGTGAAAAGAGAACCAGACGGTAAGAAAAATTTTAAATGTTGGACTTGTCAAGAATTTGGTCATTTTGCATCTAAATGTCCTAAGAGAGTTAAGAAGTATAGGAAGAACTTTAATCCTAGGAGATCTAAAGAATTTTACTATGAAAATGATGAATAACTTGAAGCTAGTTTGGAGAAATCCTTGAGTGAAAGTGATACTGAAAATGATGATATAGGATTTGTAGCAATTAAAGAAGAAAATCTTGAAATAGAAATTAAGGAAGAAAAAGATTTAGTTTCTCAAGTAGAAAAGAAAGCTGATTTGATTATAGACGGTGGTTGTTCACATCATATTACTGGAGACATGAAAAATTTCATAAAGTTTAACAATTATGATGGAGGAGTTGTTAGAGTTGGAAATAATGCACCTTGTTTGATTAAAGGTATAGGATCTATTACTCTTGATGCAAAGACTAATACTGATGATGTTTACTTTGTGGATGGTTTGAAACATAATCTTTTGAGTGTTGGACAACTAGTTGATAAGGGATATCAAGTTTGGTTTACTAAGAAAACTTGTGTAATCAAAGAAAAGGATGGTAATTTGATTGGTACTAGATCGAGAACCAGAGGTAATGTATTTCAGTTGAATCCTACTAAGATGACATGCTTGATTACTAAGATTGATAATAGTTGGTTATGGCACAAAATATTTTGTCATATAAACTTTGATAACATTGTGAAAGTGAGTACTACACTTGCAGTAAGAGATTTGCCTAAAATTATGAAGCCTACTAACATGATTTGCAAGGAATGTGTGATGGCTAAATAGAAGAGAAGCTTATTTCCTAGAAAGAAGTTTACAAAAATAGAGAAGTTGGAAATTGTTCATACAGATTTGAGCGGTCCCATAAGGACTAGAGGATTCTATGGAGAAAGGTGTTTTATGATTCTTGTTGATGATTTTACAAGAATGATGTGGATTTTATTTCTTAAAGAAAAATTTGAAGCATTTGATAAGTTTAAGATCATTAAGAACAAAGTTGAGAATGAATCTGGAATGAAGATTAAATGTTTGAGATCAGATAGAGGTGGAGAATTTACTTCAAAAGAATTTAACATTTTTTTCTAAAGTGAATGGTATTAAGAGATAGTTTTCAGCCCCTAGGACACCTGAACAAAATGGTATTGCAGAAAGAAGAAACAGGTTAGTGACTGAAGCAGCAAGACCTATGTTATTTGAGAATGACTTGGAAAAGATATTATGGAGAGAAGTAGTGAACATAGTAGTGTATACAATGAACCAAGTACAAATCAGAGTAGACATGAACAAGACACCCTATGAACTATGGTTTGGACATGCACCATCAATTAAGTATTTTAGAATTTTTGGAAGCAAATGTTATATTAAGAGAGATGATGACATTGGAAAGTTTGATCCTAGAAGTGGTGAAGGTATATTTTTTGGATATTAATTGAAGAGAAAAGCTTATAGATGTTACAATAAAAGAACTAAGACTATTGTTGAGAGCGCAAATGTTAAAGTTGATGAAAAGTTCAAAATTTAGGAAAGAATGCTTGATTATGAATTAGATGAAGGAACTCATCCTAGAACTAATCCAGAGACTGCTGAATTATTCTATGAAATTGATAGTGATTTTTTGAATGAAAGCTACAATGAAGAAATCATTGAAGAACCTACAATAGAAACAAGAATTGAGACAGTGACACCTAGCAAGAATTTATCAAGGAATCATCCTGTTGAGTAGATTATTGGAAGCATAAACAAAGGAGTTCTGAGATGAAATAAGGTACAAGAACAATTGTGTTTGATTTCTCAAATTGAACCTAAATCTACTAGCAAAGCCTATGAAGATGAACATTGGATTAAAGCCATGAAAGAACAACTAGACTAGATTGAAAAGAACAAGACTTGGAAATTGGTCCCTAGACCTAAAGATAAGAATGTTATAGGAACAAAATAGGTATTCAAAAAAAAGATGAATGAACAAGGAGAAGTAGTAAGGAACAAAGCAAGATTGTTATGTAAAAGATACTCATAGCAAGAAGGAATTGACTATAAAGAAACTTTTGCACCAGTGGCAAGAATTGGCGTAGTAAGAATGTCTTTGGCCTATGCAGCTTACAAGAAATTCAAAGTGTATCAGATGGATGTGAAGTTAGCATTTCTGAATGGAGAATTGGAAGAAGAAGTCTACATTGAGTAGCCTAAAGGTTTTCCTTTAACTCAAGAAGGAGATATGGTATGTAATATGAAGAAAGCTTTATATGGACTAAAGCAAGCACCTAGAACTTGGTATGCGAGATTGGATAAGTATTTGATAAAGTTAGGATTTACAAAAGGCACAACTAATAGCAACCTATACACAAAGGAAATTGAAAATGGTTTGTTGGTTGTCATTTTTGTTGATGATAGTATCTTTGGAGAAGCCAGTGATAAATTTGTAGATGAAAGGAAGACTGAATTTAAAATGAGTATGATTGGTGAAATGAAATACTTTTTAGGATTGCAGATAACATAGAACAGTGATGGTATCTTTGTAAGTCAAACAAAGTACTTGAATGATTTATTGAAGAGATTTGGAATGGAGAATTGTAAACTAGTTGGAACACCTATGGTAACTAGACACAAGTTATCTAGCACAGATGAGACTCTTGCAGTGGAACAAAAAAAGTACAGATCTATGATTGGAGGATTGTAATATTTGACACATACAAGACCTGATATATCACATGTAGTTGGAATTGTAGCAAGATTTCAAGTTGAACCTAGAGAATCACATTATGCAACAATAAAGAGGATACTAAGGTACTTAAGAGGCACAATTGAGTATGGATTGTGGTATGAAAATTCTGATGATTTTACCCTATGTGCATATACAAATGTTGATTGGGGAGGTAGTGTTGATGATAAAAAGAGCACCAGTGGTGGAGCATTTTTCATTGGAGGAAGATTGGTTTCTTGGCTAACCAAGAAGTAGAACTGTATTTCATAGAGCACAACAAAAGTAGAATATGTGGCAGCAACAAACAATTATAATCAGATAATTTAAAAAAAGAAAATGCTGAAGGATATTGGAATAAAATTTGTTGAGCCTATTGTTATACATTGTGATAAAACCAGCACAGTCAGTATGTCTAACAACCCTATGTTACATTCTAAGACAAAGCATATAGACATAAAGTATCATGTAGTGAGAGAGAGAGTGGTAGAGAAAAATGTCAAACTTGAGTACATAAGCACAAAGAAGAAGATTGCAGATATATTTACAAAACCTTTTCCTAAGGATACATTTGAGTATCTAAGAGGTATTCTTGGGGTTATGCCCCAGCTTAATTTTAAGAAGTGATGCAGATTGTTGTATCCATCTAGTGGTATGTGAGCCCTATCTTTCTTCTGGACTGGATGTTGGTACTTTCTCTATGGGGGAGTATGTGTATTTGAGCTAAGTCATAAGGACTCTAGTGAATGTATTTTTCTGAACAGTGTCTTTTGACATTGAAGTTGTTGTTGACATAATGATGAAACATCTATCATTGATGTTAATGGGGGAGAAGTATACATGAAAAACCATCTATTGGAGAGAATTGAATAGGAAAACAAAGCAAGATTTGATTGATGAAGAGGATTTGAAAGCATTTTCAGAGTAGCAGTGTTGCAATGTTGGTATTCATGGAACTTGGATGTCTTTTCATCTATGTTGCCATAAATGCCAATGAGGGAGATTGTTAGGAGTGAATACTAAATATATCCTATGGGGGAGTATTTGCAGCCATTCTATAGTAGTTTTTGTTGCATTCATGACTATGATTGTCATTAATGTCAACATAGTGATCTACTGAATATTAGCAGAGAAGTAGACAATATTTGAGTTGGCGCACTTGGGATATTGAAGATGAAGCTATGAGGAGTTAAGGACTTACTCTATGATGTTCTATAAGATTGTGGTTAAGAGTGCATATGGAAATTCATTTATTCATTATATTTATGAGGAAATTAGTGGAAGTAGTATTCAGATAGTGTTCTTGAGTAGCAGTTTGTAGAAATCAGATGATATCTCCTAATCAGGATTGAATCTAATCATGCACAATTATGAGGCATTTTAAGACATGATGTTAGTGATGTGGACATGATCGTAATATCTGAGGTTGCATGAGTGAAGAATTATCCTAATTGGAAGCTGATAGTTTTGTGTAATTTTTATGTAACGTATGGAAACTTTTATTTTGTAATTTGTATGCTGACTCATTTGTAATTACTTGAGTGTGGTATAAAGGAAGGAATATTTTCCTTTTTGTAATATGAGAGTGTGAATGAGATGAAGTTGTGATTTGTATTTGAAAGTGAATTGTAGAATTGTGCAATACTTGTAGAAAGAGGATATGTGAAGTATAGAGATCTAGTATTGAGATCTGAAGAAGCAGTTTGTGTGGTTTGGCACAGCCAGTGAAGGAGTATTGAATTGTTGAGATCAGTAATATTTTGGTATTATTCTGTTGAGTAATACAAAGATTGATTGGATAGTGATTTTAGTGATCTTACACCTGAAGTAATTTGGGCAGTGGGTCCTTTTGTTTGTTCATCCTCTCACAAGGAAATTTCATATTAGTGCATCTTTTGTGGGCATCATTTCCACCAGGTTTTACTCTTTGATCAAGAGGTTCCCTAGTCAACATATCTTGTGTCATTGTGTTATTATGCATGTATATCTTTCTATGGTTTTTCATTACATTACTTACATGGTTAAAATCTATTGAAGTTGATAAAAGTTATATTTATAAGATAACTGATTCACCCACCCCCCCTCTTAGTTATCTTGGTGGACTTTACTTTCTAACAAAACCTCCAAAAATTCTTGCAATAGGGGATGATCTAGTGATACATCCCTATGCTCCTCTTTGTCTAAGTCTTCTACCGAGAATGCAAATGATTGGAATCCTTTGTGCAAGCACCACTTGACTTGCATTGCAGAAATTATGTGAAGAGAGATGGATTGTTGCACCCCAACAATTTTCTTAGGTTCTCCCAAACTGTTTGAACATTTAATTCTCTTGTTTCTACTATCCAAAATGGCTTTGTGAGCATCCAACCAATCCATACCCAAAACTACTCAATACGAGCCTAAAGGAATCACTCAGAGATCTACACAGGTGGAGAAAGGTCCTGGCCCTAACTTGCAATCTTGAACACAAGAGTCAAAGGCTATTCTTTCCCTAGAGGCTAGCTCAACCTACCACCTATCTTCCTACCTTACTACCTTCATCCCATATTTCTCTACTAAAGAAGGAGAAATTAAAAAATCTGTTGCTCCTTAGTTAGAAAGAATAGTGGTAGAGATACCCCTTAACAAACCTATGGTTTCGATGACTAATCCCTAATGACCGGCCTATCTATGGTCCAGAGTGGAGAATACTTGGTGAGTTCTTCCTACATCACCTACTATGGGTTTTGAAGTGGCTTATCTATAGCTAGCTACTGGGGTAGACTTCTGAGGATAGTTAACAACAATATGACCATGTTGACTACAAGAGTAACATCTTGTATTCTTAACAAAATTCCTTCCTCTGAAAGGTGTGTTGGACTGATGATAACTACCTTCACTAGAATTATGAGGCATACTCTAAGTTGGTTGAGGATTTGGGTATCTCTTTCCATGCTGACAGTTGTGAGAATTACTTGGCTAAGGATCCCCATTCTTGTTGTTGAAGTTAATCTAAAATTTAATTTTCTAGTGATTCTAACTTCCTTTTGATGAAGGAGGATAGCTCTTAGGGCCAAGTATTCCTTGAGAAAGGTTCCCTTTGAATCATGTCCCTACCTAAGAGGCATTACTTCCATGGCTACCTATCTGACCTCCTAACCCCAAGGCTGCATTTTGTTCCATAATACAAGCCTTGATGACTACATCATTAACTATCTGAGGTTCAAATATTTGTATGTTGTCAGCCAAGTGACCATTCAGGCCTCTAAGGAAGTGTTGAGTCAGCATGGATTCATCATCCTTATAACCTGAGTATGGCTTGAGTTCAAAGAACTTTCACTCATAGTCATCAACTGACATTGTTAACTACCTTAAGTTGTGAAACTCTTTGGCTCTTTCCCACCTCCAGTGATCAAAAAGAAATCTAACTTGAAAGAGTTCTAGGAACAATTTCCATGAAAGAGTGGTTATATCTATGTGAATTTTCTCTTTCTCTATTTCCCACCAGGTGGATGCAAAATCTCTAAGGTGAATGACTACAAATTGGGCCTTGGTATTGTTACAGTAAGGATGCATGGAAAATAGCCTTTCCAAATCCAATAGCCATGTCTCGACAGTGGATATTCCTTGAGTTCCCTTGAATAGGTTAGTCTTAGTCCTAAGGAGGTCTTGCATGTGAGAAGCACGCAAAGTGTCCTCTTCTACTATGTGATCTCACCTCCTAGGGATCCTTTCTCTTTCCCCATGGTGAGCGGCATTAGCCTTCCCATGGTGACCCCTGTCTTGACCTACATCTAGTCTCTACAATATTTGTTGTAACAATTATGTTACTTGATCCCCCTAAAAGCTTCCTGGGTGGTTATCAAATTGGTCCCCCATATCTTCTCTCTCAAAATGTTCTTCCTCTTGAGAAATTTCTTAATGAGATCTTGGAGGAGTGTTTTGGGCACATTCCCTTCTACCACGGGTCATAGGAGGCACCCTGGCCAAGTAAGGAGAAGGATAAGTTCAAGGGTCATAGTTAGATTCTAGTGTTAAATTTTTCCTTACATGAATAACAAGTTTAAGAAGCATGGGCTATATTTCAAGGGGCCTAATGTAGCAACTTAGTGCTCTAATACCAAAGATGTCATGCCTAGCAAGGGAATCAGGAAATAGAATGAAGATTCTCTTTAGAAAAGAAAACCTAAGTAATGAATTTATGAAAAATTTTGAACTTTAAAATATTAACCTGAACAATGCATAATTTAACTTATAATCCTCCCAAGGTTCCCTATGAGTAAAATGAATAATCCATTTAAGTTCATTAAGTGTACTAATAATAAGATTAACTCTTAAAACATAACATTTGAAAATTCTTTAGAGAGAAATATAAATGCTTTCATTTGATTTCTAACCAATTCATTTCATCTATATTCCCTAAGCATTCTTTCATGATCAATATAACATCTAAAGCATAATCATAATAAAAGAATTTATCTAGGAGTTTGAACTATTTTACATATGAAATTAACACATTTGATTACTAACTTTTCCTGAACAACCATAATGAGAAACATACCACTTTGCTTGAAACACATACGAAATTCCTTTCCTTTTCAAATGATTTACATAAATTTCACCATTCCCTTTTGTTTTCCCTAAATCTACCAATTCCAAGTTATATCAAATTAAAATACATTAAATGTCACATTACATGCATCTCCCTTTTAGGAGGTAATAATAACTTTACATTTCATAATAATGAAAGATAATTACAAGTCTTGTTTCTTCAAAACTGGAACACGTGCAAGCAAGTATCCATAAGCTCTACAACTGTGAAGGGTACCTTGATAAAATATTTACCACCCAACCATGTGGATACCAAAAGTCCCACTCCCCCGTGTTAGAAGATAAACACCAAGGTCCACAAGGAAGTGCTATCTAGGCCATACCTAGGGTTGGAGTAACCTTTCCCAAATTACAATTGAAAAGAAGACCAAAGTATAAACCCTTTCCCAAAATGTTCTAAGGCTAAGTATAAAATCTAAGTAACAAGATAGGTGAGCTTCATCGCATAGCCCTCACCCCTTGGGTTGTCCTGGTACTAGCCACTATAGGTCTCGGCCCCCAAGCAAGCACATACAGAACCAAATGTCTTTCATACAAAAAAGCACCATTTGATCATACTTACACATAGGTACCTTCTCCCACTCCCATCCATAGCCTTTACTAGCATTAATGGCATGGGTGAGGCATACATTAATATTTTTAGTGTTTGAACCCATTCCCATAAGTTTTAATTAAGTTATCACTTGTTAAAGTAACTCTTTAGTCTATTATCCTGGTACTAGCCACTTAGGGCCCCAGCCCTGCACTGAGAGCCACTCACCTAGCGTACTTAGGTTTCCTACCCTTACCAAAACATCATAAACACATAATACTAAAATTTGGAGAGAGTTTTAGAGGGTTTGGTGTGTGGAAGAGAGAGGGGAATAAATTTTTCTTTGAATACAAATGAAAAGCTCTACAACTTTCTTGTTCTCTGTCGTGAGGGTATAACTATCCCTTTTGTATTTGAAAAATCTCCATTTCAATGTAAATGTGATTGGAAATGGATTGATATCATATTGGTTTCTATTTTTAACCATTTCCATACATGTTTTATTTGTTTTTATGAGGCTTTGAACAAAGGAAGTCACCATTTACATTGACTATCCATGTTATTGGTTTGGTGCAATTAGTCAATTGTTTTGAAGTTTTAAATGAGCACATAAGCTCTCCAATTTATTTTTTTATTTTGGATTATGGGAGAAGCATATTCTTGTATAAGTATGTGCCATTAAGTGTTTAAATTGAGGGATGTATAGGAGGTTTAAGATAGAGATCTCTGATTGACAAATAATACGGTATCAGAAAAAATGACCCTCAATGTGGGGGCCATAACTTTCAAACCAGCTGTTGGATTTTGATGATCTTGGAATATATTTTGAAAGACCTAATTCTACCCATCCTCACCGGAGAGATTGAGGATATTTAGTCAGAATCAAAAGTTATACACATCTAAGTGAGGGTCTGTCTAGAGGAAAAATCTATCATGTTAGGATAGTCATAGGTAAGATGATTGTTTAAATAAATTTAATCTAGGAAAGAAATAGAAAAAGAGTAGTGACATAGTTCTCAATATAAATCATAGTCCTATATTATCTAGCATGTAAACAAATAATATGGCATCATAGGAATCATAGCAACAGATAGAGAAAAGCATAATTATTTATACAGTAATAGTTTTCAACACACTATCCTTTCTCCTACACAAAATTGCAAACATGATCTAATATATTCATTTGAAATTCACAAAGGACACCACAAAAGAAGATTTAAAGAAATTAACAAATGAAATAAAGAGGAGCATCTTTTAGGATAGCTCCTACCTAGCTTCTAACAGAGAAAACCATTGATGAAGGCTGATTCAACTCTCTTCAATCTCCTTCCAGCACTTCTCCAAATTCCTCCCGGATGTAGGCACCAACCTCCTACTAGAAACTCACAATCAAACTATTCTTTCAAGAATAATACTATAATTGAGTGATTAATTGTAACTACTAACATAAGATAGAAGATACCACAAAACACAATTTAACATTACTAATCACAATATCATACTCTCATCAATGAAAGAAACAAGCAACAAGAACCACATAATCCAACAACTACAATACACAACAACAATGGATTATCACCATAAGGGACTAACTCAGGAACTCCCCACCTAAGGGTAAAAGGGTCAAAGGTAGGGTTCCTTTCTATGGGGCCTTGATGATATCTCTTTAACAACAAAAATGATCAAGGATTTTGAGTGGTTGCTCAGACCTATGAGACCAGGTGGAGATGATGTCTGTTACCTGCAATCCTGCATCACTGAGAAGAAATACATGTGCAAATATATATACAGTCATATGAAAAAAGATGACCAGGATCAATACATCATATGGACATCAACTAAGTGAGTAACTATGACTTCGTTTTGAGTCATAAAAACACATCAAACATATATACATGAAAACATAAGACATCATAGATAATAATGGTTAGGTTCAAATCCTTGGGTTAGCTTTGTAAATAATGTAAAGATAGATGATTTCAAACTTCATAAACATATAAATGATAATCATAAATGAGTGTATCTAAGTATCTGATAAGTGTATCATCATCTAAATAAGCATAACTATGAACATATAGTTATAACCATCATAATAAAAATGTCCAAATAAAAGTCCAAGTATAATCATTTGAGAGGGTATTACAACATCTCTATGTGCTTGGACCAGTGTATGAGAGAATGAAGTGAAATTAATACTTCGGGGGTGGATAAAACCAATCTAAACACTACAACATTTGGGGTTGAATTTTGACGGTGGGTAGCAATAACACTACCATATGTGTGTATTTTTGTTTTTTTTTTTTGCAATTTCCCCCGATGCTATCATAATAGGGATGGCTCCATTGTTATTTTGACATTTGCGTGATTATAAATAAAAAGAAGAAAAATAAAGGCTCATTTCTAATTTTTGCCAAATCCTAGCTACGTGCATGAAGAGGGTGAAGTTGAGCTAGGAAAGTTGAGATATGTGTTTATTTGGCTCTTTGATCATTCAATTTGCTTAATATGAGCTCAAATTCAGCATCGTGCTTTACTTCAATTGATGATTATTTACTTGCTCAAGGTCGGGGGCCTGTGACTATTTCTTCCTTTTGTATATATCTTTGATTTGGTTATTGACACAACATTATAATTCTCACTGAGGTATTTTACTTTTTTCGATCTTTGAGGACCCGTGTTTAACACTAGGGAATTATTGTTCAATCCTTGCATTTTTATTATCTTCTTGTGCACTGTGATGACCTAGGGCATCATTAATGATTAACTATTACTTGTTTTCAATTTATCACATGATTGAGTATTGGGCTAGGGCATCATTAATTTCTTCCATTGATTGTTATATAATGTACTTGATTGCTCAAGTCCATGGGCCTGTGACTATTTCTTCCTTCTGTATATATCATTTCTCGATTTGATTTGGTTATTGAGACAACATTATAATGCTCACTACTCTATTTTACTTGTTTGGGTCTTTGAGGACCCTAGTTTAACACTAGGGAATTATAGTTGGATCCTTGCATTTTTATTTACTACTTGCTATGATGACCTAGGGCATCAATGATTAACTATTACTTGTTTTCAATTCATCGCATGATTGACTATCAAGCTAGGGAATCATTATTTGCTTCCATTGATGATTACATATTGTACTTGATTGCTCAAGGCTGCAAGCTTGTGACTTTTTCTTCCTTCTATATATATCATTGCTTGATTTGATTTGGTTATTGACACAACATTATAATGCTCACTGCTATGTTTTACTTGTTTGGATCTTTGAGGACCTATGTTTAACACTAGGGCATTATTGCTAGATCCTTGCATTTTTATTTACTTCTTTTTGTGATGACCCAGGGAATCAATGATTAACTATTACTTGTTTTCAATTCATCACATGATTAACTATCAAACTAGGGAATCATTATTCGCTTCCATTGATGAATATATATTGTACTTGATTTCTCAAGGCCACAAGCCTATGACTATTTCTTCCTTCTATATATATCATTGGTTGATTTGATTTAGTTATTGACACAACATTATATTTCTCACTGTTTCTTTTTTCTTGTTTGGATATTTGAGGACCCATGTTTAATACTAGGGAATTATTACTATATCCTTGTTTTTTATTTACTGCTTGTTGTGATGACCTAGGGCATCAATGATTAACTATTACTTGTTTTTAGTTCATCACATGATTGACTATGTATGGCTTGATTATGCACATGCATGATTGTAGATGAGGATATGTAATAGGATATCATGCATTTCTTATATCCCTTGGATCTAACCTCATTTATTTCCTTCTTGCAAGCTCTGGATCAAGTAGGAGCACATTGGATTCACACCCTAGTCATCCTTTTATCATCTCTTTAGGCAATGTCAGGTACCCTATTGTTTATACTCATTTACTCATGTATGTATGTATTCAACCTTATCTTTCTAGGAGTTGGCTATGCTCATAGCCTATGTGAGCCTAGATTTGTTGTTGTATCATTAACGTTGTTGCTTCATTATGCCCATTTGAATGCACTCATGCTTATGATCTGCATATCGCTTGAAGATAGGGCATTATATATTTACTAATTACATGATCATAACCAGCAACACATGAAGCATATGAAATTATCAAAGAGCCAAATAAACACCTACCTCTTCTTTTGTACACTTTCCATCATCAAAGATCCATCTACAAAGCTCAGTGCTATCAAACTTTTTAAGTCCTTTACCTTTCTAGTAAATCTCAAAACCTTATCTCATAAATCCACATAAGCATAAGAGTAATCAATATGATCTTATAATCATAAGAATCAAGTTCAAAGTAAAGAAAATGTGTTCACACATATAATCACATATAATATAGTCTCATCTATAACCAATAAATATAAACTCATCTATAAAATAAAGTATGATCTATACATAAACAATAAGCCACTAAAGTATGCTTCATACATACATGCTAAAGTATACAAATGATGTATGCTCCATACATTCATATTAAGTAGCCAAATGTAATAACCAATATAAAAATGTAGTTCTCTCATAAAACAAGCATAATTTATCTAGTATCCATAGACAAGTCTTAGCCATAAGCATAAGAGTAATCACATAAGTCTCTCCACATAAGATTAACCAAATTTGTCCAACATATAACTAGGTGCAATGTGATCATAGAAAGATGTTGTTGGAAGGTTGACTATACTAGTGTATATGACTATGTTTAGTGTTTTCATTATGGAAACAAAGTCATATGAAGTTTTGAGGTCAGTGCAATAACTTAGAAGATCAAAAATTGGCTAAGTATGGAAAATAGATCAGTTAGTGAAGCACCTGATGAACAGAGCATCAACGCATGTGTCTATTATTATGTTTTGATATATTCCCTTGAAGATAAGCTTTTGAGTATGTAATAATTCTAAGTCTAAGAACGCATGGTCAGATGTGATAGTATGGAGAAGTTACAGCAAATTCAAGTGACATAGATAGTGAGTGATAGAACAAAATAGAGCATGCAGCCAAAAGGAAAGATTTTGATTAGTGATTAATAATTTTTTTGTTAAGGCTATGTGCCTATTTTAAATGTTTTGTAAACATGTTAATAACAATGTATGTAAACAAGCTTGAGCCAATTCATTTGGAAGTGTTGTATGTAATAGGTTATAGGCCGACTTAGTAAATAGTTTTTGTTGGGCCTATATATAAGACATGCACTTTTGTATTTGATCATGGAAGAGTTGATAGAAGATATAATAGAAGAGAAGAAGTATGTATATTATGTGTTAAGAGAAGTAAGAATTTTATAGAGCTTTACAAGAGGTTAAAGCATCAACGCATCAAAGGAACTGATCAAATAGTAGTGTCAAGACAATAGTTCACCCTTGCAAATATTGTGAGTATCTGATATCTAGGAGGTTGTAGCCTTCTCTATTGAGTAGTGAACTCTAGCAGTGAGCCTTCCACCCCTAACAGGTTTTTTACTTCAAGACTCCTAACAGGGTCCGACCTTTGACTAGGTCATTGTACTAAGCATTGTAAAAACTACCCCTAACAAGGCAAAGGAACATTAATAGGTTCATTATACATACTACAATTATTAGTGGATATTAATTCCCATTGGGGTTTTTCCTTTGGCCAAGGTTTCCCTATAATTGTATCTATTTTTATGTGTTATGATTGAATACTTATTTTCTATGGTATTTATTTTAGTATATAAGTAATTGGGTTAAGTTTAAAGAAGCAAAAAATCATTAATAATGTAGAACATTGATTCACCCCCCCCCCCCCCTCTCAGTGTTCCCATTCCTAATAATTGGTGTCAGAGATTTGGTCCTTTGAGAGAAGTTTAACCACTTGAGGAGATCATGGACATAGTTGAAATGAAACATCTAAAGAAGAAGCTTGAAGCAACTCTTGAAGATCTTGACAAAGCTGAAAAGGAAATTGAAGAATTGAAATTTAAGTTCAGTGGTTCACAAGTATTCATCAAGAAACTGAGAAAAGACTTGAAAGATTGTTCAACAAATGATTTGGGAAAAATGGTCAAAAAATTGAATGAAGAAAACATGTCTCTGAAGGATCAGATTGAAGAATTGGATGAAAAGTTAATCAATCATCAAGAAGCCTATGATGTGCAGGTCAAAGAAAATAAACAGCTAGATGAAGAAATTATGCAAGAAAACATGAAAATATTGGAGTTAGAAAACATCAAGAAAAAGATGAAATCTGAATTGACTGAAGCAAAGAATCATATTGAGAAATTTCACACAAGTAAGGATCTAATAGAGTCATAGTTGTATGTGTGGAAGTTAAAAGGAGATACCACTGGTATTGGATACAATGAAGCTCAAGTTCAGATTAATGTTATGTGAGATAGAATAAAAGAACCAAAAGAATCTATGGAAGCTAAGAAGACTAAAAATTAGATTGAAGCTAAAGTGGAACCATCTAAGGATGAATGCAATCCAGTAAGAAAAACTTGTTATGCTTGTAACAAGCATGGAAATATAGAAAGAGATTTTAAAGAGGTGAGACCTTTCAATGATTATTATTATTCATGCAATAAATTTGGTCATAGAGCTATGAATTGTAGATCAAATCAAAGAAGTTAGACACAGCGCAATCAAAGAAATCAACCAAAGTAAAATTTTAGAGGTCCTCAAAACATCACATGTCATATATGAAATTACAATGGTCACACAGCTAGACAGTGCAGTATGGTAACTCACATCAATGGACCCAGGAATATAAGGCCTCCAGTTATTTGTCACACTTGCAACAAGGCTAGACACATCTCAAACTTTTGCAGATCACAAGTGCAAAGACAACAAAGACCTAATAAGTCTCAAGGATCAATTTTGGATGAATCTAGAGAAGTCAAGTTTGTTAAAGCCACAGAAGATGCAAGCATGATTTGGACAAAAGTAAAGAAACATAATGTTGACGACTATGTATTGGATGCATCTGTAATGGACACACCTTCTACTTTTGGATGAATGACCCTCATGGTCATAGGGGGAGCTAGATTATCTCTAGACCCCTATGCGGCTGGTATACTCACCCTTAGAGTATGTGCCTTTGGTTATAGCAGTTTGGATACTAGTCAATGCAACATGCAAGAGTGCACTGCCTGATTGTTAGTAGAAACAAAGATTAGAATTCTCTGTTGCAATTTGTGTTTACGTAGAAATCATTAATTATATAAAGTTGATTTATTAACCACTAGAGATCTATTATCCTCACTTTTTCATTAAAGTTTGAGCCTTTGGAGAGCACAAGAGATCAAATAGTAAGTGGTGAAGGATTGCAGTTGGTTTATCAATGAAGAAGTGTGAAAGTTGGTTACAAAACCCTTGTTCGAACATGATAGTTCAAAAACCCTTTGGAAACCTATTTAAGCATGATCAAGTAAGTGATGGCCACTCCAATTGTATTTGATGTTGTAGAAAGGAAGAGATACATATTCAAGAAACATCCTTTTAAGTCAGTCTTAGATGATTTGGAAGGGGAATTCTCTAGGACTCTGATGGGAGTTATGCACGTAGAAGACATATGTGCATTGTTGGAAATATAGATGGAGTAACTAAGAGGGGGGGGGGGGGGGGGGGTGAATCAGTTAACCACAAAAATATTACCATAGATCCCTTAGATGTTTTATTAAATCATTTACTGTTGTTATACTGAAAACTCGGTTATTGCAATGAGTATTAATTATAATTGTTCTTAAGCATTCATCAGTGATTAACATACATGGATAAAGAAAGTATCATGAATGCAAGAGACACCAGATTTAACGTGGAAATCCAATATGGGAAAAACCACCAATGTAACTAGTTACTATTTTTCACTCTTTTGAAGTGAGCCCTATTAGGAGCCAACCCAGTTAAAGGTTACAAAACACACTGTTAGGTGTGACCTTGTTAGAGGATTTAATCACCCTATTAGGAGTGGCCTTGTAAGAGGTCTTGAAACAATTCAATAGAACTGTCACCTTGTTAGAGGATTTACAAAATGGTTGTTAAACCAACTTGGTTAGGAGATTTTGAAATCACTGCTACAATGGTAAGAAAGTAACAATGAAGTGACCTGAATAATGATGCAACTAAATTGCTGATTACAAATCTCTGTTCTACTTCACTAGATCCTTCCTAATCAAATATATCTCTACTGCTCTTCAAGGATATCTAATCATCTTTCAAAATTTGTTCACACTTTTCTTCTTTTCACTTGCACACATTTTTTAATTCACAACTTGACCTTCTATATATACCATTCGGATTGTCCATTCAAATTGTCAAGTCGACACTAATAACATTACTAATCATTACAATAGTCAGCTAGAATAAACAAACTTTATTTCTCAAAATAACAAATTCCTTCACTGGGCTGACCTTGCTCGGTAAACACTACTCCGAAGAGATTTCCTTTGGTGACCAAGAGAACTTGGTAAGCACTGCAAATTCTATAACATCCTTTGGAGACCAAGTGAACTCAGTAAACACTAACTTTCTTTTGATAACCATGGAAGCTCGGTTAACACTATTTTCTACCATATTTTTCTTTGATGACCAAAATATCTCGGTAGATACTAAAAATTGCCTGCAGACCAACTGAGCTTGGTAAATGATATGACATTTGTGTGACATCAAAGACAACACACAATTAATGCAACAATCTCCTTCACACAATTGTATCCAAAAATCTCCCTCTTTGGCATTGATGGCAACACAACATGTCATAGCACAATGAAATTTCATAGAAAACATAGAGTAAGGAACATATCCTTAGCTTCATTCTAATTCTCATCTATGAGAACTCCCTCTGTCAGCAAACTTCTCTTTCTGACTGAAAACTCTCAAAGAAAACTCTTAGAAATCTTTCTTGAAGTATGACAGCAAACTCTCCCTCTTTGACAACACATGCCAAAGACAACACATACCAGGTGAATAGCAATGTACCTTGAGTACTGATTCATATGCAATGATTCCTTGACTAAGTTGCATCAACTGACTGATCTTCAATATGCTCTGGTTGATGCATCACTAAAACTTCATTTAGTGAGCCTCGGATAGGGGAATGACCCCTAACTTACCTCTTAGATACAAGAATGCATCCTTAGGTAGTGGCTTGGTGAGTATATCTGCAATTTGTTCTTTTGTATGAATATATTCCAATCTGATTTCCTTGTCCTGCACCAATTCTCCGACAAAGTGATATTTTATAGCAATGTGCTTGGTTTTGGAATGCATTGCTGGATTCTTTGAAATATTTATTGTACTTGTATTATCACAAAATCTAACAACTAGTTCTTTGATCTCAACCTTCATGCCTTCCAATAACTGTTTAAACCAAACAATATTAGAGTAGTTTACTACTGCAGCAACATATTTTTCTTCTACTATGGATTGGGATGTGCAATTTTTCTTTTTACTAGTCCAAGATACCAACCTCTTGCCAAGAAAGAATGCTCCACCACTTGTACTCTTTCTATCATCAATGTTTCCTACCCAATCAGCATTAGTAAACACTTTTAAGTCCAGATTGCCTCCAAATTTATACCACAAGCCATAATCTTCAGTTCCTTTCAAGTATCTCAAGATTCTTTTGATTGCCATCATATGATTTTCTCTAGATTTTGCTGAGAATCTTGCTACAATACCAACTGCTAAGGCAATATCAGGCCTTGTATGAACTACATACTGTAATTTTCCAATCATTGATCTGTATAAGGTTTGATCTACTTCTTTTGAATCATCATCTTTTTTAAGCTTTAGTCCTTCAACCCAATATGCATTATCACATATAAGTTCTTTGGTTAATGAAATTTGTCCTCTTCCTTTTATACAACAAGGTTCATTGTTTCCAAACCTTACATTACCACCATCATAGTCTTCAAGGTGTTCAAACTTTGTTCTGTCACCAGTCATATGATGTGAGCATCCACTGTCTATAATCCATGTATCATCTTTTCTTATATGAGAGATAAGTGCCATCTCATCTTCATCATCATCAGATTCATCTTTTATAGCAATGAATACAATTTCTTCTTCACTATCATTAGAATCCTTAGCCAAAAAACATGTTTTCTTACCTTTATCCTTGAATGACTTGAAATTCTTCTTGCCATTGTACTTGTGACCTTTTTTCTCATCCTTGCTTTTCTTGTTTGGGCACCTAGCTACAATATGACCAATTTCTTCACATGAAAAATAGATTAAAGGAGTTTTACCTTTGTATTTACCTCTACCTCTAGTATATTTCTTTGCAAGTAATGCTTCAATAACTTCAAGATCACTATCTGAAGTTTCCTCTGATTCTTCTTCACTTTCTGGCTGGATTTTCTTGCCCTTCTTAAGTGAAAGTTTGGCCTCAAATGCTGATTCAATATTTTTAGAAGTTGGAACATAGTTGTCATAGTTATCTAATTCAAAAGCTGTCAACCTTCCAACTAAGGCATCCAAAGTTATATTGTGATTTTGTTCACATCTTCTTTCTTGAATATCAGATACTCTTATTGCATAGATAGGAAGCAATGTTCTAAGAACCTTACTTATAACAGTTTCATCATCAATTTTTCCTCCAGAAGCTCTGATTGCACTAACACTCACCTTGATCCTTTCAACATATTTTGCAATGTTTTCATCTTCTTTCATCTTCATTTGATCAAACTATCCTCTTAGGCTTTCTTCTTTGGCTCTCTTCACATTGTCATCACCACCATAAATTTTCTTCAACTTGTTCCACATTTCATAAGCAGTTGTGTAGTCTTTGATCTCATCAAATTATTCATAGCTAAGAGCTAATGCAATGTCTATCATCATGGTGTTATGGTTCTTTTTCTCTGCAATGTCTTCAACAATTAATGTGCTAGTAGGAACTCGATATTCTTGATCAATATATTTGCATCCTGAATCACCAATGGAAGCCAGATGAAGTCTCATGAGACCTTTCCAATCTGAAAAGTTATCTCTATTAAGCCTTGGAATTTCTCTCTTGTAAGACATTCTGATCTTTATCTTAGGTCCTTGAAACCCTTCCTGCAAGCACCAAAAGCTCTGATACCAATTGTTGGAAATATAGATGGAGTAACTGAGAGGGGGGGTGAATCAGTTAACCACAAAAATATTACCACAGATCCCTTAGATGTTTTATTAAATCATTTACTGCTGTTGTACTAAAAACTCAGTTATTGCAGTGAGTATTAATTATAACTGTTCTTAAGCATTCATCAGTGATTAACATACATGAATAAAGAAAGTATCATGAACGCAAGAGACACTAGATTTAACATGGAAACCCAATATGGGAAAAACCACCAATGCAACTAGTTACTATTTTTCACTCTTCTAAAGTGAGTCCTGTTAGGAGCCAACCCGGTTAAAGGTTACAAAACACACTGTTAGGTGTGACCTTGTTAGAGGATTTACAAAATGGCTATTAAACCAACTCGGTTAGGAGATTTTGAAATCACTGCTACAATGGTAAGAAAGTAACAATGAAGTGACTTGAATAATGATGCAACTGAATTTCTAATTACAGATCTCTATTTTGCTTCACTAGATCCTTCCTGATCAAATATATCTCTACTGCTCTTCAAGGATATCTAATCATCCTTCAAAATTTGCTCACACTTTTCTTCTTTTCACTTGCACACACTTTTTAATTCACAACTTGAACTTCTATATATACCATTCAGATTGTCCATTCAGATTCTCAAGTCGGCACTAATAACATTATTAATCATTACAACAGTCAGCTAGAATAAACAAACTTTATTTCTCAAAATAACAAATTCCTTCACTGGGCTGACCTTGCTCGATAAACACTAATCCAAAGAGATTTCCTTTGGTGACCGAGAGAACTCAGTAAGCACTACGAATTCTATAACATCCTTTGGAGATTGAGTGAACTTGGTAAACACTAACTTTCCTTTGATAACCATGGAAGCTCGATTAACACTATTTTCTGCCATATTTTTCTTTGACACCTAAAATATCTCGGTAGATACTAAAAACTGCCTACAGACCGACTGAGCTTGGTAAATGATATGACATTTGTGTAACATCAAAGACAACACACAATTAATGCAACAATCTCCTTCAGATAATTGTATCCAACAGTGCATACATATACTGCAAGAAGGAACCTATAGGATTGGATAGGATTAGGTCATACCTTGAATCAGTGATGAAACCATACATGACATTCATAGATGAGTTCATGCACCTTGCAAATCACCTAATTATTAAGTATGTGATTGCATATGATTTCTATGAATCTGAATGGATCAAGATCCTACTGAGTAGAATACATGATGACCTATTTTGGATAGGAGAATTTCCAGTTCGCATTACTTTAGATCTCATTTATGAGATGATAGGACTATCCAAGACCAGTGCCATTCTTCCTACTGGTAAGGATTTCAAGAAACAAGTGGAGCAAGCTTGTAAGTCCCGTAGTGACAAGCATGTCATGACAATTGAGCCAATAGAGGAGAATGATATAAATCTAATATCTATGATACTTGGTTATAAGTTCCAACATACTAACAAAGTGAATAGTGTGTCAGCAGCAACTATTCTGGCAGGCATAAGAATAGTGAAGGAAAATGGAGAGTTCAACCTCTATGAAATCTTGTGCAGGTAGTTGTTGGATAATATAAGGGCTATCAAGCATGATAAGAGAAAAATATTCAAGTTTGGATCATTGATCATCTATATGTACTTTTATATAGTCGGTAAAGACTCTGATCTATACCTTGATATGAGTTTACCTACAATGCCACAAATTTCAGTCAAGGCATCATCTGAGAGCACCTTGAAAGATTTCATGGACTTAGAAATAAATACATTCAGAATTAAGATGTAGAGAAGGTATAGGATACTTGAGAGTTTAGTGGAGAAATATAAGGACAATATATGTTTCATGGTGGAAATTGATATTACATGCATGGAAGTTGTAGAGCCTAGAACTAAGTGGATTCATCCACTTGGTTATTAAGTGGAGGAACATATTTTGGAAGCTTATGCACAAGTTCTCTTATCTACACCAAAAGATCCTAATGAACCAAGATGGGGTACTTATGAGGAGAAAACAAGACAAGTAGACTTTGTCTTATACAGTGCAGAAACAAAAAGAAAAGCATCCAAGATAACTTCAGACATTCTAAAAATTTATGGTGTTACACAAGCAGACTTGGATAAAGTTAGGGAAGCCAAGATTACAATGCAACTTGAGAGTGCACCCTCCTTTGAAGTGAAAATAGAGAAATTAGATGATCTTAAGGAGAAAAAGAGTAAAACTAATGATAGCACCTCTGCACCCACAACCACAATTGAGCTGGAGTCCACTCCACCTGCTGAGCCAAGTAAGATGCCTAAAAGGAAGAAATAGATCACCACAAGCCATACATCATCAAGATCAACAAGAAGCCAAAGAATAAACACTCAAACACCTCCTAAGGTAGGATTCAGACCAAATCTTGAAGTTTTGAGAACTAGAGTTGTAGATCAAGGAAGGATTGATCAAATAGCTAAGTTCTATGACAAGTATCATGAGATTGATAAATAAAAAATCCACAATATGATTATCAAGCACATGTTTAAGTTCAAGAAGATAGTTCTAGAACTTAAAATAGTCATTCTAGATAATTTATGGAACATTTTGGATTCTTTGAAGAGACAAGCCATAGAAGAGGATTTTAGGATGAGGGAAAATACACAGGATGACAACCTTCCTTTCTGTTCAGTGGAAGAGAAAAATTTATTACTAGATTTGGTGAAGCCTCACCTAAGAATCAAACTTAGAACTCTACAAATTATGAACAAAGGGTATGAGTTAGTTGCAAATGAAATAGAGAATGCATTTGAGAAGGTATTTTTGGATAGGCACATGTATCTATCTTCTACACCTACAACTAAAGTCCCCTCTGATAAAGAAAAAGCAACTAATATTCCCTATGTGCTTATGATAGATCCATAGGAGTTTGTGCCCATACCTGAAGCAAAGGATCACACTATCATGATTGATAATGTTGAAATATCAATGGCAAAAATAAATAAAGACCTAGACAAGTTTGAAGAATCCTTTGTAAATATTGAAGAGGCTGAGATCTTATGTGGAGAAGAGTCACCTAAGTAGCAAGAAAAAGTCCTAGTTGGAGACTTGAGTGGACAAGAAAGTGAGAAGGAAGATGAACATGTAAGTGAGAAAGAAGATGAACATAAAGAAAAACCTTTAGTTGAGATTCCAATAAAGGTAAATATTGAGATTATGGAAGTAATTGAAAGCTCACTCCTTACTCCTAAGCCATCAGTTTGATTTTTGTCAAGTTTGACCCCTGATACAACAAGTTTAGACTCATGGGGAGAAGAAGATCTGATGAAGATCAGTTTGCTAGCAATGGAGAAATAAAAAGAGAAACAAGTAATGATGAATCCATTATTTGTAGAATCAGTAAGAATACTGAACAGCCTATTACCTCAGGACAAGAAAGTAATAAAAGTTCATTTAGTGGATGATGTAAGTAGCATCCTATCAAATTTCAAAACTAATTTCTCAAGTCTTGAAGAATCAACATCTAAAGTTGCAGAAGAGAAATATCTCAAGAAGAGGCTGAATGAATTGATAGGTAATTTTGTACTTGACCTCAATTCTCTTAAGGTTGGTCAAGCTATACTGAAGGAGATAGTAGCAAAAGGAAGGAAAATAATTGCTAAGTGTATGAACAAAGATAAACTGACTATAGACCTTTCTAAGAAGATTCAGGAAGTAGAATCTATGATGGAAGTAGTAAGGAAATTAGTGGAAGATCCCTCCCAAGATATAAATATGTACAATAATGTCTACCAAGGACATTTGGATGAAATTGAGAAGGTAGATAAAGAAATGGCTAAGATAACGGCTAGGCAAGCACAGTTAAGACATGCACTTGCACCCTCTCTAGATGTGTTGAATTAGAACATCAAGGAGATAGATGCCATAATAGTGACATATGATCAACATCCATTTATAAACTTGGAAAAGATGGAGAAGCTAACCTATTCATTATGCACCCATCTATAGATAGTTGATGCATTGAAGTCTTTTTGGCAGCAAGAAATTGCAAACTTAAGATTGCATACCCAGATGTACTATCTATGTAAGTAAAGATTAATTTTTTGAGTGCCTTTGTCATTAATGTCAAAGGGGAAGTAGAGTAATATGGAGTAACTTTTATGATATAAAGGGAGTAGATTATATAGAAAAAGGGAGATAGAAGAATATATGATGTACAAAAAGGATAAGATAAAAGATAGAAAGTTTTTGTGTAAAGATGTAGTTTAGCAAATTTTCCATATTCCTTTGTTGCCATTAATGAAAAAGGGGGAGGTTATTGGCAAGTTGAATATACTAGCATATACGAATAAGTTTAGTGTTTTCATTATGGAAACAAATTCATATGAATTTTTGAGGTCAGCAACATAACTTAGAAGATCACAAATTGGCTAAGTATGGAAAACAAAGTAGTTAGTGAAGCACCTGATGAACAGAGCATCAACACATGTGTCTATGATCAATTTTTGATATGCACCCTTGAAGATAAGATTTTGAGTATGTAATAATGCGAAGTCTAAGAATGCATGGTCAGATGTGATAGTATGGAGAAGTTACAACAAATTGAAGTGACACAAACAATGAGCAGCAGAACAGAACAGAGCATGCAGCCGATAGGAAAGATTTTGATTAGTGATTAATATTTTGTTTTGTTAAGGCTATGCACCTATTTTAAATGTGTTTTAAACATCTTAATACCAATGTATATAAACACGCTTGAGCCAATTCATTTGGCAGTGTTCTATGTAATAGGTTATAGGCTAACTTAGTAAATAGTTTTGGTTGCGCCTATATATAAGACATGCACTTTTGTATTTGAGCATGGAAGAGTTGATAGAAGATATAATGGAAGTGTAGAAGTATGTGAAGTATGTGTTAAGAGTAGTAAGAATGTTATAGAGCTTTACAAGAGCTTAAAGCATCAATGCATCAAAGGAACTGATCCGACAGTAGTGTCAAGATAGTAGTTCACCCTTGCAGATATTGTGAGTATCTGATATCTAGGAGGTTGTAGCCTTCTCTATTGAATAGTGAGCTCTAGTAGTAAGCCTTCCACCCCTAACAAGGTTTGTTACTTCAAGACTCCTAATAGGGTCTTGTTAGAAATAGGGAATACTGAGAGGGGGGGTGAATCAATATTCCACAAACTTTTACTTTTGCCCAATTATGGATATATTAGATAATCTTAATGCATAAATAACATAGAAAGCTAAAAAATGTGCATAGCAATAAAACTAAAGAACTCATAACACATTATTTGTTCTCGAGGAAACCTTGGCCAAGGGAAAACCCTGGTGGGGATGGTACCCACAAAGATCCACTAATCAAAAGTATCTTGCTAAGGATGTTGACCCTGTTAGGAGTCTATTATAGGCATATAGTGTCTCAGTCCTGATTAAGGCACTATAGGCCTTGTTAGAAGCCTCAACTCTATTAGGAGTTGTTACTACAAAATGTGATTACCAGATGAGCCCACTGCCCAAAAAAGTAATGTACAATATACACTGATTATAAAAAGAGGTCAAGGTACATAACCTTATACTACTTGTATCAATATCTCTTCTCTACTCTTTCACTATCCCAATTACATGTACATCATATTTCACATCATATCACTATATCACTATTTTCTTTTCTCTGCTTTCTTTACAATTTACAATTACATTTATACAAGTTATTAAGACTAATAAATTTTTTGTTTGGCTACCATATTACAAAATAAATTTATCCAAGGGTTAACATCTAGGATGTCATCCCTTTATATTGTTAAGTCATTATTTTGATAAACAAAATAATCCCTTAACTCTTTATCAATTCTGTCTTCAAAATATGTCTTGTCAGCTTAACACTATCTTCAGTAAAACTGTCATAACTTCTTACGTACATGTCATACTAACTTGTGCTCTAAGATGAGTCATCAATAGTCACCCTAGAGTCTATTTTGAAGTGCACAAGCACTGAACTTACTCCAATCAATGTCACCAAACAAAACTATCTCTTGGTTCATTGGCAAAAACATATTGTCTCATACTTAGACAATTTTACATTACGCTCTGACATATTAGCTCTCCAACCTGTGTGATCTTCATGTAGATCATATGTTTCCTTAATGACAACATCTATGTAACCAACTCAGCCAAATTGCCAACAATCTCCCCCTTTGTCATTGGTGGCAACATATGAGAAAATTGGCTAAGTGTAAAACTCAAAAACTTCAAAATTATAGCCATAGTATAAAATATATATATACTATCCTTATAACTCAAAAAATATTATCTCAGTATAGTACTCCCCCTAAGAGTATCAATCCTTAATCAATTTTTTGCTATATATCTCTCCCCCTTTGACAACAATGACATAATAAAGGTAAGGAGGGTTTACAAAACTGTGTTCAAAAAGGTTTACCTTAATTCAATATTGCAAAGCCGGTAGAATTGCAACACAATCTGCAAAATCAATCTTCATTGTCTCTAATTCTTTCTCCCATGATTTCTTGATAGAGTCTTCCACACTAAGTAGTGTGCATAGTCCATAAGCTGCTATCTCACATGCTTGGAGATTCTCAAAACTAAACTTCTAAAAAGATGGCTTAGCTGAAAGACATTCTTCGAGTTGTCCTTCAATAATTCTCAACTTCATAGAGGTGTGCTCTCTTAAAAGAGTAAATCTTTTCATTTTTCTATCCTTTTCATCTTGCAAAACTCTGATCTCATTAAATAACTTATGAATCTTCCTCTCAACATCAAATATCTTCACAGTGGGGCTAGAAAGAAGGTTGGTTTCATTCTGAATTTCTGCTTCCTTCATCTTCATTTTCTGATCTTCTACTGCTACAAGGGTCTCTAATTTTGTACATTGCATGTACAAAGATTTTCCTCTTTCCAAATTCTTCCTCAAGTCCTTTATACAAATATCAAGGTTTTTGATATCATTACTGATATTCTGACTGATGTTCAAGATTTTTTTAGCCTCATAAGCTACTTATGCTTTTTCCTTTGCTATATCAAACAAATTTGTGAACTCACTATCAAAAGTACTCATCACTTTCTTTGCTTTCTCCAGAGGGTCAGCTTCTACAATTTGTGTAGTTACAACATCTTGTAACTTCTCAGTAAGCTCCTTAAGACATCCTTCAAGACTTTTAACTTTCTTTTTCTTTCCAATGATTTTAATCAAAGATGTGATCAATTCCATCTGATCATCATCATCTACTTCTTTTCCCAAATCCTCAATCAAAGATCCAATCTGCTTCTTCTTTCCAGTCTTAGGTGTAAGACTGATTTCTTCTTTAGAGGGGATAGGTTCTTGTATCTCTGTCACTTTGGGTTCTTCAGCAATGGTTTGGGTTTTCTCTGCTTCTTTAGATGTATCTGGTTCATCAAGAGCTGAATTGTCAACAATGTTCTCCAGATTCTTGAATACATTATCATCAGTATCCAAGGTGATCTTTGTTCCTTCAACATCCTTCGTTTCTTCCTCAATGTTTATAGCTGGTGGAGAGGGAATGTCCTCTTGTTTTGCTTCTTTTGCTTGCTCTGTTGCAACTTGTTGGTGCTCTCAAAATTTGGCAAAAATTTGCAGTGACCAAATGAAAATATTTTATAGGGCAAAGGTGAGTATTCCTAAAAAAGTTCTGTAAGAAGGCCTAACCAGTGTGCTTGAAAAAGATACCCTGTTGATTTTGATGAGGTACAACTTGGAAAATAGGTGCAACACCTTTCATTTGACATATACAGTGGGTTCCAACTCCTAAGTTTCAACTCTGACATGTTTAGGGAGTAGTCATTTTGAGGTGTTCACTTAAATCTGTATTTTGCCCAAGTGTCAAATTGTTCTACCAGGCCCTATTTGCCTTTGAATATCTTGTACCTTGTTAGGTTTCATTGCATGACACTTTGGGAATGTTTTAAATGTATATCAAAGAGCCTATGTTTCAAAGCTCAAGTCATTTCAAGTCCATTTGATAGGGTTTTGGATTCCCCAAAATTGGTCCTGTTGAATTGTCTTGTCTCTCTATTCGGACTAGTTTTCTAAGTAGCCCTGTTTGATTGATTATAAATTTTGACCCTATGACCCAATTAAGAGAGTTCCTTTTTTACTATACTCCAATGGCCAAATACTTCTTGTGTTTTAGTTTGCAGGTCATGAAGAGTTCATTTGGTCAGTTTGTCAAGCCCATTCTGTTTGCAATTTCTAAAGGATTGCCAAATTGTCAAATGCGGATTTTTGGATGCCCTACTTTGAGGTCTTTCTATTCCTATCCGGTTGAATGCCTTGCATAATTGAGTTTTCCCTATATTGCAATCATAAAAATGCACCTACATGAGGATTTTCAGCCTCGTACCAATCCAATTATTCACTTTGCCAGAGCATTTTCATTTCCAATTTATTAAAAATTTCACTGAAAGTGCAGAATCCAGAATTAAGTGACCCACTTTGAGCTTTCACTTTTTGTACCTGATCTAATTTTTTGAAGAATTGAAAGTTGTTCTGCATTGACCACATGGAAATGTCCTACCATGATAATTTTCAGGCCATGATGAATCCATTTACCCAGTTTGCCAGTCTAATTCTGTTTGCAATTTCTAATAATTTGATGCAGCTCAGTTGCTAATGATTAGTCGGAGGCCCTGTTCGTGATGTTATATCTCGAATACTATGATTGGTCATATCAAGATAATGATGCCTCTGTATTATAGACCCAAATTTACTTCAAGATTGCAAGGTCTCAGATCATGAGTTTTATATGCACACTTTCCCATATGCTTTTCATTTGCAAAAATTAGTATTTTTCATGTCTTCCTGTTTTGTTTTTCCGAGTGGCTATTTTCAAGGGTTTTCCAAATCTGACTGGTCGATCGTCATGAGTCACCCTTCTAAATTCATGTTCCTTACATGATGGTGAACCTATGCCCAAGTTGTCGGTTCTTGAAAGTTTCAGTCAGTCAGTTTTTAAGGCTAGTTTCGGAGGCAACTTATGTGATGTTGACAGTATGTTATGATCCAGTTTGCTAGAGGCCCTGTTTGATCTTTAAAATCTTTTGGCTGGAATCTTCTGAGAGGTTCTCCTCTGACAGGCATGTTGTAGTGTTTGAGGTAAGTATGTGCTCCTGATGGCCTATTCTTGTGAGCCAATTTGGTCAGTTTTTGAAACTGCTTTCGGGTGCTTGTTGGTGCTATCTAGTAGTTGTGTAGAAGTGTAAAAGTGGAATATGTGATTAAAATCATTAGTGCATTGTGATCTATTTTCACTACGTAGTTGCATCCAGAGTGGATTGAAGGTAAAGTAATGGCATGGAGGATGTTGTTTTTTAAGATGAGCTCCTAGAATTGTTGTTTTTCCAGGCATAAGTTTTGCATTAGTACTACATTTTGTCAAATTGAAATGCCAGTCAAAATATTGTCTGCACTTGTATAATTGGAAGTTTGGAAATGTTGTCTTCTCGAGGTTATGAATCCGTTACTAATTTAAGTTATACTGGTGTGAATCTAAGATAAAGTGGGCTCTATAATCTAATAATAATGTGTATGAAATATGTTTGTGCCATATGAGTATGGGATGCATACCCATTAAACAAGGTAGCATTTTAAAATGAGAATCAAAAGAAAAGTGGTGGCCGCTTTTGTATGCCATAATACCAAATAGAATGCATATTGAAGGGAGCACATGCCTGCATGTAATGGTACTAGATGATGCTCATTCAGTTTGTATGCTAGATGCGTGGACACAAAAGAAATGCCAGAGAAAATGTAAAGACCATACCTCACACGTTAATAAGAAGAACCTGGTATATAATGGAAGGACCATTGCTGGTTATGTTTAGGCCCTACGCTAATAGAGGGATGGCCATGCATTTGCTAGCATGTGAAGGGGATTAGAATTGCCCTTTCTCTTGCAGTATATTGACAAAGTCTTTGATAAGGGGCATCACTCAAGGAACCTTACGTAGGATGCCAATGGCTGCCAGCATGTTGCATATGCAAATGAATATTGTGCAGAATGTTTCAAGGGTAGTTAGGTGATGCCAGTTGCATTAAAGCCAGTGCATGACTTGTGTAAGATGCAAATGCATGTGCCTACGTATATCCAATGGGAGCCTCACGCAAAATAGGCAATGACAAAGTATGTTGCTTACGCATGAGATTGAGGAAGTGTTTGACATTTTTGGAGGAAAGCTAGTAGTGAGTTGGAGGCCCACATAGAATAAGACAAGAGCTTGCACAAGTCTCTTTGAGACTGCCAGTAAGGATCCCTTGTGTAACATAGCAGATGAAATGCCCTGCATAAATGGATAGATGGCCTACACAAAATGTCAGGGGGCCTACGCATATGCATATAAGGGATTTCTCACGCATAGAAGGGAGGCTACTCACACCATACAAAGGAGGAGTGCCTCCTGTAAATATTGGAGGCTTGTGTTAAACGTGGGACTGCCTGCACATTTGGGAAATTGTGTAATAGCTATTCGGGAGAAACCAAGTATAATAGTTTGCGCATTGTGAAAGGAAGGAATTTCATAATTTTGAGGTGAAGGTGTTGGGTCAAATGCTTTGCATAAGAAGCAGGGAGGCTCCTTATGGCTATCTGTGTGAACCCAAAGGAAGCACATTTTTGTGCACATATTAGTTTGGGCGCAGGTTGCACGTGAATGCCAACATTAATATAAGAATGTCACCGTAAGAAAAACATATTAACAATGCGAAGGGACCTGCCGATTTTGAGATGGCATTGCCCAAGGGTTTACATGAATGCTAGTGGGAGGCCATTAGGAAATTGAAGGATGAGCATGCCCTTGCTAAAGCTGCATACCTAGTGAACAAATAGTGCAAGGGGGCTCACGCAGAGGGAAGATATTGTTGTTTTTGTGCAACAGGTTTAGTCCCATATGCATGCCAGTGTAGTTTTTTGAAATGCTAATAAGCATAGGTGCCCAAGAGTGTTGTAAAGAAAGTGATGAAGAGGCTATGTAACCACCTCAACTTTTTGGGCTTGCTTGGGGCACGTGCTAGCTAGGCACCATAACAAATTTTTAAGTAAAATCTTTAAAACCTAAAAGAAGAATTGTCCCACATTCACCCCATAGATGTGCTCTAAGGTAAATATATGTAGCGAAACACAATATGCAATAATATTGAAGGTTGGAGGAAGCTACGCACGTGACCCTTTGTGCGGCCACCTTGATTTTTGTGCCAATGGTCCCGAACAAAATTTTGCAGACAAGCATGAGGTCACGTGATCGCGTGACAACTCTAGCGGTTAGAGGAATTTTTAGCGACCAGGAGATGTAGTTAGTCACCAAGTCGCGGCAGTTAGGCAAAAACATTTAGAGACCTTGAGACAGTTAGTTGCCTAGTCTCATAATGCAAGCGGTTAGAAGCAAACACTTTGGAGATCTAAAGACTAGCTTGGTCGCAAGATCTCATAATGTTGGTAGTTAGAGGTTGAGGGTTATGTGACTATGAGACTAGTTGCCACGTCGCCAGAAGTGGATCCAGAGATTTGGAGACTAAGGTGTGTTGCGAGGTCGCTAGATTTAAGTACAGTTAAGAAGATCATTAAGAGATCTAGAGACTAAGGGATTCTCCAAGTCTCTGAATGGAACCATAGTTAAGAGTTCACTCTAGAAAGCTAGAGACTGCTCAGTCACTAGGTCTCCAAATCATCTGGGGTTAAAGGTGGGTTAGTCCGAGAAGTGAATGAGAAGATGACAAGTGGTGAGTTCTGGTGGCATGTGCAAAAGTGTAGATTTTAAAGGATTTAAAAAATCATAAAGTTCAAACTTTGGGATAAATAATTTGAAATATTTCAATAACAGAGCTGCTCAGAGTTTTTAATGCTAGAGATTCATTTTTTAATGAAATATAGCTGTATTAAATGTTTCCAAAAATGCCAAAAGATGACAAAGATGATGGTGGTGGATAGAATTAGATTTAAATGAGTAGATGAGAGCAGTAAAGGCATTTGCATCTGAGATCAGATTTTGAAGATATTTTTCCTGATGGATTTTGTAGAACTGACAAGGGGAATGAATCAGATTTTTTGGCAAAGTGTAAGGATAAAATTCAAGAATAAATGATAAAGAAACTAGATATTTTGAAGAGATAGATGTTATCAGATTTTGAAGGTGCCTAAGAAGATCATATTTTTAGAAGAGAGAGGGCTATGAGATTAGATTGCAGAGAAGACAGGTGTGGATCAAATAGAAATTATAGGGTTTCTTTCTCTACTTTTTATTCCCTTCTATTTTCAGTTTGAGGGGTTCCTTTTTCCTATTCTTGGAGGGTTCCAGTAGTTGCTCTATTGAGAGAAAGTCCCTAAAAGATGAATGATGAATATCTTTTCTGCAGAACAAATCTTTCTTTCCTATGTGCAGGCTCCTAAACTTTAAATTATGTGTTCATTGAAATAGGATGATTGTCAAAGAAATACATTGCAGTTTCTCTCAGATTCTGTTGTTGTCTTCTCATTTTTATGTTATACTCTTGTATGCTTTTATTTGTCAGACATGTAAAACATACCAGTTTCAAGGCAGCTTGTCTAATTATTTATGAGTTTCTTTCAAGGAAAGAATTAAATTTTCATGAATAGTCTCAAAGAGTGAACATGATTATCAAGATTTTGATGATAATAGTATAGGAGTGATAGAATGGTTTGTAAGGAACTCTATTCAAACTGCAAGTAATTTGCAAGGCATTTCACTGTATTTGTTTTGATCTCTTCCTGTGGATTTACATACAATAACTATTTGCCCAATGGAATAGGCACTGGCTAGATGTCTGTTGTGTAGTTATTTTTTTGTCATCAAACACTAAATTTCATTACCAATTCTTTTTTGTTTCTAAGTTCGTGCATATTGTGAAAGCACTATATCTAGGTGATATAGTTTTAGTCTATTGATTCCTTGAAGAGAGAATCAAATTGAAAGGTTAGCCTTCCTTGAGTTGTAGTCATAAAAAGAAGAAGGATGAATATCCTTATCCCATTGTCTATGTTGTTACATTCGTAGTTTCTATTGTTATACTCTGTATCAGAATGATTCTTAGCTATCTACAGAGTGATCTTTTGTTTAAGTAATCTGAAGCCTAGATAGCATAGCAGTGAAGAACCTAATCCACTAATCAGAAGTTTACTTGAAACATAGTGAATCATTAATAGGCAATACTTGCCTGAGTCTTGTGGAGCTTGAAGTAGAAGGAGGATCTTATCCAAATCCTCATCAATTAGGCTTTTCTTGCAAACTTGGAGCCCTTTAAACTAAGAATCAAGCACATACATTTGCCAAGTTTGATCCTACAAGAAAAATCCCTAACAAATTGGTGACTCTACTGGGGATTTTGTGAAGTGAAGTTAGAATAACGTGGGTACAAGTAGATCTAGACTCCTGGCTGGCTTATTCATTTATCCAATGGATGCCATTGAAGTCATAGAGTCATGTTTAACAAATTCATATTCCTCAAGTTTTGTAAAAGATTCAAGTATGTCTGTTGATCGTTTCAAGGTGTTTGTAAGTCCACATTCTTGAAGCAATACCTCTACACAATCTCATATCTTATGAGTGGCGACTCTGAGTTCTCTGATTTGCACTAGTGTGTATGTTTTGAAAAAAGATTACAAACAGAGAGGTGGACTTGTGTGTGCACAGATGTGTGATCACACTTCTATGAGTCTTTGTATGCGAGAGTGCTCAACAGTGAGTTCTCACAAAATGACCCATAGCTCTCTATCTGAGAAGAGCATGGTTTGAATGTGGCCCTCAGATCAGCCTATTTTACCCATGCAAATACAACTTAGAATGAGAGATTCGAGTTGATCTAAATGAAACTATTCTAAATGATTTGCCATGCAAACTAAGCTAAACTAATTTATTGAAAATGAAATTAAGCTATATGTAATGGATTTAAACTAAAATGATTTGCAAATAATCTAAAATGTAAATTAATCTAAAATGTGAATGTGCAAGTTGAAATGCTAAATGATTACAAGCTATGAAATTCTGCAGCATAAGTTCGATATCAAAATTCAGGATCCTTGAATGAGCATGAGAGGTCTCCTTTTATAGGAAAAGTTGGATTCGAATGTGAAAGTAGAAGCAATGTGGGATAAATGAAAAAGAGGAAACAATCATCATTTTTAGAAGGTTTGTAATATGGAATTACATTTTATTTTCTTTTATTTTTATTCAATTTGTTTCCTTTTTCACCACAGGAGATCTTTTGAGAGAATATTTCATTTATTTAATTTTAAAGAATAATATCTCTTTTAATTAAATAAGGTAATATTATATAATTTAGAAATGAATATTAATTCAATAAAATAAAACCATTTAATTAAAAGAGGATTTTAATTAAATAACATTATTTCATTCAAAGAATATTAATTTCAATTAAATAATATTATTTTATTTATTAAAAAGGGATATATTTCTTTTAATTAAAAATTGATGGGATATTCAAACTTTAGGGAAAATTGAAATATTTATGATTTGATCAATAAATTTGATTTGAATGTATGACAAATATTGATTCAGGAATTGATATTGATAGATTAAATAAATGGGGCCCAAAGTCTAGGCGACCATTTTATGGTGCATACATTTGCCCCTCTTTGACTAATGTGTGATCGATTTGGGAACACATGTAGTCAAAGAAGAATTGAAATGTGAGATCGATCTGGGATCACAAAACAACTTAGATGTGTGTTCGATGGATGGGAACACATCAGGACAAACATAAACTAAAGGTCTTTGAACATGAGGTCGATTTGGGATCGTATCCAAAGTGAGAGATAAGAATCTCAATCAATGTTGCCCCAAGAGGAGCAATTGATAATTTGATAAAACTGAATCAAGGTTTGAAATTTGATAGGTACTGCCCCCTCGTGATCGAAATCGAAATGAGATAGAGGAGAAATAGTAAATTGATAAATTTGATCAAATCAAATGAAAGATAAGGTTCACAGCAAGAAAGATTATGCCCCAAGATTGAATTAGAAGAAAAGAAGTGGGGTGAATAGTGAATGGAAGATAGAAGTTTAGAAGAAATGGAAAGAAATGGAGAGAAGAAATAGAATCAATCAACTGTTTAAGATAGAGAATTTCGATTGAGATCTCGAAAGAAAGTAAGGAAATGAAGATCAGATCGTGACCACAGTTGACTGAAAAATCCACAAGAAAGATGAGGAAAACTCTCTCAAACTCATAATGCAGCCTAAAAGTGCAAATGCTAACATGAAGCCTAAATAATGCAAGCTACATGAAAATGCAAAGATGTACTTGCATGGGTAACATAGGTATTTTGTGTTCATCATTCATTAGAGAATGTAAGAAAGCTTATTTTCATCACTGGGCCGTTATTACCGGACATCGGACAATCACACAACCATCACTAGTCACAAATGCAACTATGAAGATATGAATGTGATTTATATCGGTTTGGAATGTGGAAAGATTCTAACATGAGCATCAAAGACATAAAGGTCAAGATGACTACAATGTTAGCTTACCCAATTTAATTTAGCAAAACCACGCTCGCATCAAGGCATAAATGCCAGGATAACCATGAGGACAGTTGTGCAAGAAACAGTCAAGGATGATGTCTCAAATATCCTAAGTGTGTCAAGGAGACAACAAAAAACACTCAAGAGGTTCAAGACAAACACCCACAAGCAGAAAGCAAATAAAAACATGCCCCATGCCCCAAGTCCTCTAGCTATGCATCATGGAGAGACCTGTTTAGGCAAGGACACTCAACGAAAATCAATAACAGTCAGCACACAAAGAAAAGATCATGACATATCTCAGGCTGAAGTGTTTTAAAAAGTTTAAGTGTGTAAACTGATACTGAGTTTCGAGGGTAAAGGTCGAATGCTTGCTAATGGGTAAGATCACATGACCGAATTGGATAAGACCAAACTGATAAGTGTTGAGAAACACTCGATGTCGGGGGTTTTGCATTGAAAAGCACAGTTGGGTTGGTGTTGAAAAACACCATTTGTGAGGTGTCTTAAAGACAGGCATATCCAAGAGACCAAAGCTAACACAATGATGCCCCCCCTAGACCCAGACAAAGACTAATTCCAAACCAAGGCAACAAGGACAAGGCATGATGGAGAATGGCTAAGTGTCGAGAGCGCATGCTAAGAAATAGGGGTGCAGAGGCCTCAAGTAGCGCCTATTTCTAGGTTTTCACCACTTGGAAGTTTTTTTGTTTTTTTTTTCAGGACTTTTTATATTTTTTTTGTACTTTTGCTACCAAGGCGCCTGTTTCCAGGTTTTCACCAAGGCACATTTTCTATTTTTTTTTTGTATTTTTTGAATTTTTTATTTTTTTGTATTTTTTTCAGGATCATATATCAATTTTTTGGATTTTTTCAGGACCATAATTATATACAAAGGATGCCCCCAGACAGAACGGGCATCAAGGATAGAACTTCTTCAGGTGCTGAACATTGATAGGCGTAGGGAGCTGCTCCCCCTCTTCAGTAGATAGTAGATATGCACCTGAACCAAAAGCTGCTGTGATAATATAGGGTCCAAGCCAGTTAGGTACGAATTTGCCCTTTTGTTCTCTGTGTTGTTGGTTCTTAGGATTCTCTCGCAGGACAAGATCTCCTACTTGGAATTCTCTAGGGCGAACCTTTTTGTTGAATGCTTTGGACATCCGCTTTTGGTAGACCCTCATATGGTCAAATGAAGCTTTACGCTTTTCATCCAGAAGTTCTAATTCCTGTAATCTCATGGCATGATAATCTTCATCTGTAATCACACCTTTGAGAGAGACTCTCAGTGATGGAATCTCAACCTCTAAAGGTAACACTGCTTCAGCGCCATATGTGAGGGCAAAAGGAGTAGCCCCCGTTGGAGTACGAATACTTGTTTTATAGGCCCACAAGGCCGGATTTATCTGTAGGTGCCAGTCTCTACCATTCTTGTGAACTGTTCTGTGTAGAATCTTGAGAATGGTTTTATTTGAAGCCTCTGCCTGACCATTTCCTTGCGGGAAGTAAATGGAGGACCAATGTTGTTTTATCCTGAATCTTTGGCAGAGTTGTGTAAGGTCCTTGTTATTGAACTGACCTCCATTGTCAGTGATGATTTCAGATGGAACTCCATATTGACAGATGATATGGTTTAAGATGAATAGAGATACTGTCTTGCCTGAGGCAACAGAAAGTGGGACAGCCTCTACCCATTTTGTGAAATAGTCAGTAGCAGTGATAATGAATTTGTGCCCACCTGATGAGTTGGGATGAATCTGCCCAACAAGGTCAAAGGCCCATCGCTGAAATGGCCAGTGAGAGATAGAAGGAATTAACTCCCTACCTGGAGCATGTATCAGGTGTCCATGTTTCTGACATTTTTCACAAGATTTGGCAAATTTTATCGCGTCCATCTGCATTGTAGGCCAATAGTATCCTGCCCTAAGCAACCTTCTAGCCATGGAAAGACCATTAGAATGTCCCCCACATATGCCCTCGTGGATGTCAACTAGCGCTTGATCGAATTCCTCCTTTTCTAAACACCTAAAAAGTGTCCCATCTAGACCCCTCCTATACAAATCACCAGAGATGAGGGAATGGCAAGAGGCATTACGGATGAGGTTTCTTCTTTCAAACCGGTTGAAAGTGTCAGGGATGATGCCATCACGGAGATAGGAGTAAATGGCACCATAGCGGGAGGATTCATGGTTGATTATGGTACATATGACATGGCTTTCGAGTGAGTCAAATATGGGATAACGTAGCTCTTCCACTAGGAACTCATATCTGAACTCGTGTTTTGTTAACTACAGAAGTGAAGCAAGGGTGGCCATAGCATCGGCCGCTTTATTCTCAGCTCTGGGGATTTTTTGAAAAGTGACAAAGGTAAAATACCGTCTTAATGAATCAACCATTTTTTTATAAGGTATCAACTTGTCATCTTTTGTTTGGTATTGCTCATTAACCTGATTAATGATTAGCTGAGAATCCCCATAGATATGTAGCTCTTTGATATTCCACTCTATAGCCATTTTGAGTCCATTTGTTAAAGCCTCATATTCAGCTATGTTGTTTGTGCATGGAAATAGTAACTTGTAGGATTTGGGAATAGTATACCCATGAGGAGAGACAAACAACATGCCAGCTCCAGAACCATTGTGCATGTAGGAACCATCAAAGAATAGCTTCCAGGATCTCTCAGTCATGTACATGAGATGTTCGTCTGGGAAGTTGACTTGAACCGGCATATTATCTTCAATTGGAAAGTTAGCCAGTTGATCTGCAATAGCCTGGCCTTTGATTGCCTTGCGTTTGATATACTCTATGTCAAATTCAGAAAGAATCATCATCCATTTAGCAAGTCTACCCGTGAGAGCAGCTTTACCGAGCAAGTATTTGAGAGGATCAATTTTTGCTATAAGATGAATGGTATGCGCAAGCATATAGTGTCGCAGCTTTTGAGAGGCAAACACTACTACAAGGCAAGCTTTTTCAATACTTGTGTAATTGATCTCATAAGCCACTAGAGTGCGGCTAATATAGTATATGGCCCTTTCTTTCCCTTGTTCATCTAATTGAGCCAACAATGCCCCCAATGAAGATTCAGTAGCTGAGACATACAAAATAAGGGGTTTTCCTGGAATGGGAGGCATTAAGATAGGAGGATGTGCCAAATATTCCTTAATCTGATCCATGCTTTTCTGGCAATCTTCATTCCAGACACATTGAACCCCTTTATGCAGATTTTTGTTAAAGGGTTGTGCCCTATCAGCTAATTGTGAAATAAACCTCCTTATGGATTGAAGGCGTCCTTGAAGACTCCTCATTTGACTGACATTTTTAGGAGGTGGCATGTTTATAATGGCCTGAACCTTTTCAGGGTCCACTTCTATCCCTTTAGCTGAAATGATGAACCCCAATAGTTTGCCAGAAGTAACACCAAATGCACACTTTTTTGGATTTAACCTCAATTGAAATTGTTCCATACGATCCAGAATTGCTTCTAAATCAGCCAGGTGTGTTCCTCTTTTCTTGGACTTAACGAGGGTGTCATCCACATAATCTTCCATATTTTTATGCATCATGTCATGGAAGATGGTTGTCATAGCTCTTTGATAAGTAGCTCCTGCATTTTTTAATCCAAAGGGCATGACGTTCCAACAGTAAGTACCCCATGCACATGTGAATGCAGTCTTTTCTTGATCCTCAGGAGCAATCTTGATCTGATTATACCCAAAAAAACCATCCATCAAGGAGTAGATCTCATAGCCCGCCATCATGTCCACTATCATGTCTATGTTAGGAAGTGGAAAATCATCCTTTGGGCATGCTCTATTAAGATCTCTAAAATCTGTGCAGATTCGGATGGATTTATCGTGTTTGGAAATAGGTACAATGTTGGAAATCCAGTCAGCATAGTCTACTGCTCTAATGAATCCTGCACCAAGGAGCTTTTCTAATTCAGCTTTTACTAAAAGAGCTATATGAGGGTGCATTTTTCGTAACTTTTGTTTGACTGGTTTCACACCCGGAGCTATGGACAAATGATGCATAATGAGATTAGTGTCCAACCCTGGCATGTCTGAATATGTCCATGCAAAATTAATTTGCTTCTTTTGGAGGAACTCAGTGTAGGCTTTCTTTTCTTGAGGTGATAAAGATTTAGCCAAGTGTACAAGTTTTGGAGCCTCTTCTGTGGCCAAATTAACAGCATCTGTAGGCTCCACCAATACTGATGATCTGTCATGAAAATAACTTGGGAGACTATCAAGTACCTCATTTGTAGGTGCCTCAGAGAGGTTTTCACCTTTGGATACGTCTTTTATTTTTACTTTTTTTGGTTCTGACACCGCCACATAGTGGTTTTTGCCATCAGAACTCTTATTCTTTTTTTCTTTTCTTTTTATCTTGTGACTAAGGTACTTGATGTCTGGTTCTGTCATGCTGGTAGCTGTTCACTGGTGGAAGAGACTACAGGTTCAACAGCATTTAGGTAGCAAGTGATCTCATAGTCATTGGAAAATGTCAAGAGTTGAGGCTCTTGATGACGTTGAGACCAATCAATAAGGTTGGGATTAATGAGGGGTAGATTGATGTCTGGTTCAATATTAAGGATATAGGGGATGTCATCTCTGGTGACCATAGAATCGGAGTCTGTCAAGTATCCCTCTAAGGTGTCTAAATCAAGATTCATCCCATCAAGTGAAGAATCATCTACTAATGTGACATGTGGGTTTGAATCTTCTAATCTAACACATGACTCACTAGCTACGTTGGGTTGAGTACTATAAGCATGAACAACATCCATATCCAAATCAACTGTTGCATCTGAGAGTGAATCCCATTCATACTCATTTGAGTCTGTGTCTGAATCCTTGCTAGGATGTTTACACCAGCTGGGTTTCCTAAGCCTCGAGGTAGAAGCCTGGACATCTTCGAGAGTCACACCTTCTCAGATGAAATTTTCAGCATGTCCTTCAGTAGTGATTTGGTGTGTACTGGTAGTCATATTTTCTGAATCTCCCCAAAGGAGATTTGTTGAAGGAACCCAATCATCTGTCATGTCTTGTTGATTGGTCAAGTTTGGTACATATTCTATGTCATCTTTGCTATCCCGCTTATCAGGAATGGGGACAGCGTGCTTGTTATTCTTCATAAAGCCTAGGCCAACCAGTTTCTTAGACTTACATCCAAAAAGATCATGATTAAGTGGTTCGGCTCTAGCATCTAATCTGTGGTTAAGAGGGCCATATCCTGGATAACCCATCTTTTTGACAAGAGTATATCCTCTCCCATAAGGCTTAGGAGAGGGGGAGAAATTTTCATTGTGCTGGTATTTCTCCTCTTTGTACATCCAATCTCGAATAGCTACTTCCTCTTTTTCATCTTGTATTGGTACTGAGGATTCAACAAATGTGTCAAATAGTGTCATCGCTGAAGAAGATGGTTTCATTTCCTATGAAGGTTTTCCATATGACCGAGGGGAAATTGGCATCTTTGCAAAAGAGTCAAGTTGATACCCCCCCATGCCAAGGTCTACTGATTTAAATTTTTTTTGACAGTCTGTTAAAGTTTCTTGATAATCCTCTGCATCTCGATTAAGAGGGACATGAACATTAGCTGAGATTGAATTAACTGATAAAGTGTTATCCCCTGGTATGCAAATTTCAACTCCATTGTAGGGGAACTTAACACATTGATGGTAGGTAGACAGAACTGCCTGCATGTCATGAATCCATGGTCTACCGAGTAAAATATTGTATGCAAGGGGTCCAGTATCAACAATTTGGAACAAGATGTCTTTTTCAACTGGGCCAATCCTGACAAGAAGGACAGCTAACCCCTTGGAACTTCGTTCTGCCTCATCATAGGCCTTTATAGTGATCTTCTTTTTACTGTCGATCACCTCCTCTGAATAGCCCAAGGTTTTTAACAAACTTAATGTACAAATATTTATCCCAGCACCCGCATCTATCAACACGCGCCTGACACGAGTTTTATGAATCATTACTTCAATGTGAAGGGCGAGATTGTGTGGGTGGCTTAGGGATTTGTCATCATCTTCTGAGAAAGAGAGGTAATGTGGGCTGGAAATGTGGTTAACCATGCCTTGAAATTGGTCTATATCTATGTCGTTAGGGACATTTGTTGTGCGCAAAGCATCCTCAAGGATCTGCTTATGTCTAGGGGACAACTCTAGAAGCTCCAGTATTGATATTTGCGCTGGAGTTTTTGGTAGCTGATCTACAAGATTATAGTTTGGTTTGGGAGCAGTGGTGGAATTAGTGACATTCTTGGATGCCACTTGCTTGGGTTTATTGGATGGACCTGAATTAGGACCTCTAAGAATGATAGGACCTTGACTCCTAGTAACAGCATTCAGGGCTTGGGAAGATGACCTAGAATGAGGACCTCTCAGCACCACAACAGGTTCTTTGTCAAAGATAGGGGGAGAGTCATAACCATGTGGGTCCTTACTCCTCATCGTGTTAACACTTGGCTCCACAACTTCAAGCATGTTTATCACATTTTCTGCCGTTGTATACGTGTAGTTGATAGCAGCCTTGCCATCCTTTTGTTTAGAGGTTTCCCCCTTGTCATACTTAGGCAATGGTTCTTTAAATGCTTTGTGATCAGCATTGGTATTTAGTCCATCCACCTTAAGTTTTCCACTCTCAATGAGGTCTTGGATAATGTGCTTGAGTTTCCAACAATTTTCAATGGTATGCCCAATGCCATTATGAAATATGCAGAAAGCCTTCTCATCCCACCAATGTGGCTTAATGTCAGGGATGTAATGTTTTGCTGGATCTTGTGGATGCACAAGATTATTGGCAATGAGCATTTTGAAAACATCCTCGTAAGAATCACCAAGCTTGGCAAATTGATGTTTTTCCTTTTTAGGCTTCTCTTGATACCGTGGCTTGCTCTCTTGTTGAGGAGGTGCATTGAGCTTCATAGCTTGAACTGCACTGGACAAGTGAAGAACGGCTTGATCTTTAGGTTGGGGAGCGTCTACAACTCCGTCATTGACAACTTGTTTGTTTTTGTTCCAGTAGGTGTTCTTCCCTTTATCCTTGTTGTTGTGCTGACCATTGTTGCCATTGTTGCTATGTCTGGTCAAAATGCCTTGTTCTTTGAGAACATCTTCAATTCGACATGCAGTTTCAATCATGGTATCGAAGGAATTGAAGACTATCTTTTTGATCTCATATCTCATTTTAGGCACCAAGTTATTAACAAGGATGTCAATCTTTTCATCCTCATGGATGGTCCTAGGATACTGAGAGCACTTTCTCCTCCACCTTTGCAAGAAGGTAACAAAGGGTTCTCCTTGATTTTGTTTCAAGTTGCATAGGTCCAACATAGTAACTGATCTTGATAGATTATACGAGAAGTGTTGGACAAATCTATGAACAAGTTCTCTAAAAGTCTTGACAGGGGGAGTGATGTTGGTGAACCATTCCATTGCTTGTCCTTTAAGAATTCTAGGGAACAACCTCATCAAATAGGAATCATCCTGATGGAATTCAAAGCTCATGGTATAGAAGTGATGCACATGGTCATGTGGGTCACCACTACCATCATATTTATCATATTGTGGGAATTCCACCCTCTTTGGAAAATATTTCATACTCACACTTTTGTCAAATGGATTAGGACAAATAGAGTCTAGTGAGAATGAGCTCTTAGGTTGCATCATTTTTTCCATCATGTGCTTCACTTGACGGATTTCTTCCTCTTGAGAGGGACTTTGTTTTTGTATCTTGTTGTCTACATCAAAGTCATAAGGGACTCTGGCACCCTTGTTGATTAGACTTTCCAAGAACTTATCTTTGTTTTGTTCCAAATACCTATCTACATACTGTTGGAATATAGGCTCTTGTTTCATTCGCATAAAGTCTTGAGTATCAAGGTCATAATGTGAGCTACCACCTCCGTGTTGGGAACCATGATGTGCATGTTGGGAGTGTGGTCTTGAGTGTCTAGGAGGGGTTTGCCTCCTATAGTGAGCATACTGAGAGGCCCTTCTTCCTCTAGGACTAGGAGATCTAGAAGGGGTTCGTGACCGCCTTCTACTTCGTGGTGTTCTAGAAGGGGTGGAGGGAGGAGAATTATTTCTACTGTTAGCACCCCTGTTGTTGAATTGAGTGTTTAATTGTTGGGTTAATAGCCTATCTTGCTCCTCTTGGAATGCTTTTCTCTCTATGTCCAACAAGGCTCATTGTTCCTCTTCAAGAAGCCTAAGTTTTTCTTCTTTTGCAGCTCGTTCATTTTGTGCAACTTGTTTTTCCTTCTCAATTCTTTTTAGCCTCTCACTTGTATGCCTTGAGGCTGTTCGGAGTGGAGAGTTTGGTCTTGAATGTTTGTACAAATCATTGGTATACATTGCATTGACATGAGCATCACCAAGTTCATTGTCTTGGTCTTCATGTTGTGACCATTGGTCTGGGTGAGCTCGTCTCTCATGCCTGTCAGCTCGTTGATGTGCATCTAGGTACCTAGTGCTAATGGGGGGTGAACTAGGTTGAGCATCATGAGAGGAATTACCAAACAAAATCTTGTCTCTGTGTCTTTCATAGATATCATCAAGGGTTTGATCCATAGCTTCCCTCTCCCGTCGAGTCATGGTATAACTCATATCCATACCTGAGTGTGAAGGTGCTGAGGGGGTACTCAAATCACTAAAATGGCTCTTTGGGTCAAACCAAGTGTCAGACTTACTCCTAGGTGACTGGTCAAATATTGGTTCCTTTTCCTTTCTCTTTTGACGAGTTTGAACTGGGGGTAGTTGGTTGAAGACTATCTGGGGTCGCTTTCCTTGGCTCACTTGATATCTTGTTGTTACTGACATGAAAGGGAGAGTTCAGGCAAATAGACAATTCTAAGAAACGTCAATACCAAACTGGGATAGTGAAAGTTTTCTCTTGTCCGAGAGAGATGGTGAAAAGAAGTATTTGTAAATAGGTGCAAACCAACACTGCCACAGAGGTGCTCAATTCCTTTTGGGTGAATACCCTAGCACGTATGGATCAGGAGGATGACTTTGCACAAAGTGTATTTGAGTTTGATTGTATGAAAATGAGTGGACAAAGAGACTACTAACACTCTCCAAGTGTGTTATCAAAAGAGTCTAAAAATTTATCTATTTGACAGAAACGATTCCTAACTTGCCAATCTCAAGCAAAATTGCTTATGAGATCAAGGATTACTATCTCAAAAAGGTCAAAGACACAAGGACCCTAAATACAGGACGCGTCAATCTTCTGGCTCAAGGTTGATGTAATGACGGTTTACTCAGAATCGATAAGCAAACTGTTTAATTCTTGCATTATGGGCAATGTTCTCAAGTCTAGTTTGTTGTTTCTCTTCGGCTTGGGTTGCTTGGATGGTGGATTGATAGCTCTTGAGGTTTCTTTTGGCAACTTTTTGCTCTTGGTAAACTTTTGATTTGGGTAACTTTGCTTTGGGATGCTTGAGCTAATTGGGCATCACTTGGAAAAGGCTTTGCACCTTAGTAGTCTAAAATCAGAAAACTTGAGTGAAAAAAGGCTTCTAGGGCAAGGTAAGTCACTGATTTTATGACCAAATATGTTAAAAAGGCTTATGAAACACCTGAAACTGGGCATGCAACAAAATGATCTCAGGCGATAATATTCAGGCAAGCCATGCGATGCTTGTTCTGGTGAAGGCAGGCGACACTGTTACCAGATTATGTCCGTGGGTTGCAAATTTTGGTGTTTTTGAGTTGTTTTAAGCACATGTGAAGCAAGCAGTAGTCATTAACAGACCTATCAAGGACAAACCAACTTGATAGTATTAGGGGAGTCTTGTTTGAAGATGTTTTGGACAATGTTTAAGACTCAAAAAAAACAAGCACATAGTTATCCCTACCAAAGAAAATGGTGAGAAGTCAAAATATTTGCCCCATTGCTGATGTGCATACGTGCACCTCACACAGCCGTGTCACCCCCTAGAGGGCGCCCGTGTTTTTGGTGTTTCCAAGGACTCAACAGTGTACGTTCAAAGGTTACCCTTGTAGCAGGGGCCAGTGTCGCAACCGCCTCCAAACGTCCAGGTGTATGCCTATGATGGGAATCTGTGTATGATAAACATACGGAGAGATTCTTCCCCCTCCTTGTGCAAAGATTATGACTTCTTTTGGAGATGAACTGGGTAGGCCACTAACTAAGAGGTTTTTACTTGGCTTCCGTTCACAATAACCTTCAGTGCCTCTGATACAGAGCTGGGGCCTCGCAGCCACACCAACACCTGAAAGTCACACACCCCCGCAAGCAGGGCTCGGAGCGGCGCCGCTCAGTGCAACAAATAGAGCCTTTCCATGATGATAGTCAAAGTCATGAAAAGGAAGTTACTATGGTTTTGGAGTCTTTAGACTCGACAAAACTTGCTTTATTATAGTGAGGTGGAATCACCGGCAATAGGTGTGTACTCACTTGGGTCGTTCCTGGAGGTTCAACTTCCAGCAGGCCCTCTAAAGGTGACTCAGGACTTGGCTCAGATTCGGGTTTCTGATTTTCTGATTCTCCCAAAGGGAGAAGAGCATACTTCTCTAGCCCATTTCTTTACCCAGACACACAAGACAAACTTAATCACCGAGTTAGTTTCACTCCACCAAATCCACATGCTTTTGGGTTTCTGGTTCTCTCTCAAGGAGAGAAGAGCATAATCCCCTGGCGAATAGAAATGCTAAAGATTCGCTAACTTTCTCCGCTTCCCTACGGATTCATCATATTAGTAAGATCATTAGAATTCTAGGTTCATTCATGGTCATCACCTCCATGTAATGAAGAGCCAAAATTCCTACTCACTATCGAAATCCACAAGAAATTTAAACGGAGCCCTAATTAAACTATGTGAATAAAGCAGGAAAGCAAACATAATGTTTTAATGATCTTCAGCAAACGTCCTGCATTCACACTATTAGTATGTTTTTTTTATGTCTTTGTCAAATCGTCCTTCAGAAAACTGTTATGCTGCAGAAAACAAAATTATTTTATGCAACAGAAAATAGAAAACTTGTTAGGAAAATGAAACTGTAAAACAGAAAGCAGGAAATTTTAGTTCACTGCCCCAGAATCTCGCGTAAGGAAGTACCTTGAGCGCGCGAGAAAACACAGGGTCCGCGCGAGAAAACAATAGTCCCGCGCGAGGAAACGCTAGTCCCACGCGAGAAAACACACAGTATCGCGCGAGAAAACACAGAACTAGGGGCGAAATTTTGTACAGTCTCGCGCGAAGAAACGCTACAGGAGCAGAATCTCGCGCGGATATCTCTGTACTCTCGCGCGAAAATTTGTACACAGACAGTACGGACTCGCAGAAAAAAAAAAAATTTGTCGTTTAGAGAACCTGTAAAATTTTTCCTGAAAACCTGTAAAAAAACAAAAAAAAGGCCAAAAAAATTTTTTTCTTTTTTGCAGGCAAAAAAGAAACAAAAAATAACGTCCTATAGAGTATACCAGGACCCTTGAAACCCTTAGCCTCAGAGCTAAAAAATTAATGAAAATGAAAGGAAACCCGTTTTCAGGGCCCCACGGTGGGCACCAAAAATGTGTGCACAGATGTGTGATCACACTTCTATGAGTCTTTGTATGCGAGAGTGCTCAACAGTGAGTTCTCACAAAATGACCCATAGCTCTCTATCTGAGAAGAGCATGGTTTGAATGTGGCCCTCAGATCAGCCTATTTTACCCATGCAAATACAACTCAGAATGAGAGATTCGAGTTAATCTAAATGAAACTATTCTAAATGATTTGCCATGCAAACTAAGCTAAACTAATTTATTGAAAATGAAATTAAGCTATATGTAATGGATTTAAACTAAAATGATTTGCAAATAATCTAAAATGTAAATTAATCTAAAATGTGAATGTGCAAGTTGAAATGCTAAATGATTACAAGCTATGAAATTCTGCAGCATAAGTTCGATATCAAAATTCAGGATCCTTGAATGAGCATGAGAGGTCTCCTTTTATAGGAAAAGTTGGATTCGAATGTGAAAGTAGAAGCAATGTGGGATAAATGAAAAAGAGGAAACAATCATCATTTTTAGAAGGTTTGTAATAAAATGGAATTACATTTTATTTTCTTTTATTTTTATTCAATTTGTTTCCTTTTTCACCACAGGAGATCTTTTGAGAGAATATTTCATTTATTTAATTTTAAAGAATAATATCTCTTTTAATTAAATAAGGTAATATTATATAATTTAGAAATGAATATTAATTCAATAAAATAAAACCATTTAATTAAAAGAGGATTTTAATTAAATAACATTATTTCATTCAAAGAATATTAATTTCAATTAAATAATATTATTTTATTTATTAAAAAGGGATATATTTCTTTTAATTAAAAATTGATGGGATATTCAAACTTTAGGGAAAATTGAAATATTTATGATTTGATCAATAAATTTGATTTGAATGTATGACAAATATTGATTCAGGAATTGATATTGATAGATTAAATAAATGGGGCCCAAAGTCTAGGCGACCATTTTATGGTGCATACAACTTGCAGTGACAAAGGTAGAAAATATTTGGACTCCTGTGGCTATGGGGTGTGTTGGGAGTTTTCTGATTTGAAGAAGATCAAAGTTGGGAAAGAGGATCTCAGCTACTTGCAAATCTTTTCCTCTACAGAGAGGTGGTGGCTCTACAAGGTTTTTGAAGGTGATTTGGTTTTGCAGCTACTCTAATACATCTAGGTATTTTAAAATTTTTAAATGCTTTCCTTATCAAGTGATCAAAGCACTAAGGAAAAAGGAAATAAGGTGTGAAAAGAGGTTTGCATGTTTCAAAGATTTTAGTTGCATTTCTGCAAAATCTGAAGTGAAATATGTACTAGAAAAGACAGAGATAGTTTATAATCTTTTGCCCACTAAGATGTCACAACTATTTAATAATAGGTTGTTTGGGGCAATAAATTTTGAAGGTATCCCTGGATACCCAAATCATATCCTAGAAGTGGTTAGGGATTTTTTACCAAAGTTCACTAATTTTGGTGAGCAATCAATTGAAGATCATTTACAAAAGTTCTCTAACCTGATAAACGATCACAATATCATGCATGAGGATGTACTAATGACCCTATTTGTAGTATCTCTAGTTGAGATTGCAAGGGACTGGTTTAAAGAACTACCTCATGGCTCAATAGGACCTATGGCAGCATTGGAAGGTTGTTTTATTGGAAAATATGGTGATATTGAGCAATATGATGATATGGAACATAGTGATGAACAAGACATATCTAAATCTAAGGACCCTACATCAAAGCTTGAACTTCTTCAAGCAGAAATAGAAATGTTAACACAAAGGTTGCAAGAAAAGGTGGTGTTACATTTACAAGAAAGCATGAGCAGAGAGAAGGGTGAATCACAACATGATTTCTTCATAAGATATACTGATAAGATCAAGGAGTTTGACATCCCTTTTTGTCCTTAGGATTTTGTATGGGAAAATTTATTTGTTAAACTTTGTTTTACTCATACACTTAGTTTACCAATCTCTCAGAGGGTAGAATGTATTATGTAAACTATGCAATGGATGGAACATGTAGAAAATTTTTCTTCCAAAGATGTGCTTGTGGCTGAATACAGTGATGTTGAATCTGAAAATCCTGAATATGCCAATGTTGAAAATGATAATGAATATGAATCTAGTTATGCTAATGAATATGATTTTAGTGATTATGATGATGAGTCTACTTGTGCTGAACATTTTGCTAATGATAATATTGATAATGACCTTTGTGAACAGCAAGACAATGAAAATGTTTTGTGTGGACAACAAGATGACAACTATGATGCAGATCAAGATGATAGTTGAGATAAATTAGAATGTCAATCCTTGCCAGACAGTGAGAAAATTTCAGACTTTTAGAGGTATGTATCAAAAAATGATTCTCAAAATTCATGCCTTACGAATATAAGTTTTGCTAATAATGACATTGTTGTGGCTGTGGAAAATGAAAGTGAAGATTTTGATTGTGAGAATGTATCAGAGATGAGCATGAATGAGGATAGTTGTTCACTTCATAGTGAACAAATTTTAGATTTGTTATCTTATGAGTATCTCAGAGTTTCAGGGAAAGAAAGACTTGAAACTCAACACTTCACTCATATTCAGTTTGACAAGGAAAATATATCAGATGACCAAAGTTTTACTGCTTATATTTTTGATTTTCCTTGCACTCCCATATCACTAGACCACAATAAAGTTCAGTATGATATGTCAGATTTTGAGGTAATCAATGTTGTTTCAAATTTAATGGATGTGGAAACCAAAGACATAATGTTGAGTATTGACTGGGATAGTAGTGTGGATTTTGAATCTTGTTCAGATTCTAAATCTTCCATTAGACCATTAAAGGATGATCCATCAATGGCTCAAGTTTCATATGTAGATAATGAGTATACTGGTATTCTCCCTCCCACCCACCACCAACTTTTGGGTTTGTTTGATGTTTCTAGGATGCAGGATGCTTTTCCTATTGGCAAGCAAATTTCTAGTATGGATTGTCCATGTTTTGATGCTGAAGTTATTGCTACATATCCTAAGATTGAGATAGATCATACCCTATATGATGAGCCTCCTCAATGTTTTCTTGAAGGTCAGTATGTTTTTTCTTATGACCTACCATCTATGGATGTGAATGGATATAGTGATGCTTTCTCTAGCAAAGTGACAGATTTTGAGTGCTCTTCTTGATAGTTGGATAGCAATTTTTTGGGTTATGGTTTAAAGATTGAAGAAGATAAATGTTGCATGTATCCAAGTGCTTTATTATCTGATGAATGTAACATGTATATGCCACACAATTTTCATGCTTACAATCTACCTGGCTTTCATGAAAGCCCATATAATGAATATGCAGATGAGTTTTCATATGCCAAGACAATGCAAGATGACAGTGGGTTAACACAGGCAAGTGAGAGTGATATTGTTATCTTATTTTTTAAGCATGGGGTAATTTTTTTTGTTTTTGACAGAGGGAAGAGCTAGTTCAAGCCTTGAGGCCTAGGGTCTCTTGTAAATAATGTATATGTTGTATAGTCACTTTCTTTTTTAGTAGTGTGGTGTGTTTTCTTTCAGTTGGGTTCCTATTTTTTGAGAAGAGGTGTTAGGATGGAAAGGTGAAAAGAGGAGAAAGAGAAGTTTCAGATTTGGTTTTTTTAGGGTGGTCTGCTTCTACCATGAGATTCTAAAGTTCTTTGCATGCCCACATGGGGTATGCATCCACAGTCAGAGCCACTATTGGTGCTCTCAAAATTTGGCACAAATTTGCAGTGACCAAGTGAAAAAAATTTATAGGGCAAAGGTGAGTATTCCTAAAAAAGTTCTGTAAGAAGTCCTAACCAGTGTGCTTGAAAAAGATACCAAGTTGATTTTGATGAGGTAAAACTTGGAAAATAGGTGCAACACCTTTCATTTGACATATACATTGGGTTCTAACTCCTAAGTTTCAAATTTGAAATGTGTAGGGAGTAGTCATTTTGAGGTGTTAACTTAAATCTGTATTTTGCCTAAGTGTCAAATTGTTCTACCAGGCCCTATTTGCCTTTGAATATCTTGTACCTTGTTAGGTTTCATGGCACAACACTTTGGGGATGTTTTAAATGTATATTAGAGAGCCTATGTTTCAAAGATCAAGTCATTTCAAGTCAGTTTCATAGGGTTTTGGATTCCCCAAAGTTGGTCCTATTGAATTGTCTTGTCTCTTTGTTCTGCCTAGTTTTCTAAGTAGTCCTATTTGATTGATTATAACTTTTGACCCTATTAGGGATTTTTCTTATAGGACCAAACTTGGCAAAGGTATGGACTCAATTCTCAGTTTAAGGGGATTCCAAGTTAACATGAAAAGCCTAATTGATGAGGATTGGATAAGATCCTCCTTCTGCTTTAAGCTCCACAAGACTCAGGCAGGTATTTCCTATGAATAGGTTACTATGTTTCAAGTAAGATTTTGATTAGTGGATTAGGTTCTTCACTACTATGCTATTGTGCTTCAGACTATTTCAACAAAAGATCACTTTGCAAATAGCTGAGAATGTCCTGATACAGAGCTTGACAATAGAAACTATAAATGTAACAACATACACAATGAAATAAGGACATAAATCCTTCTTCTTTTTATGAGTGCAACTCGAGGAAGGTTAACCTCTCAATTTGATTCTCTCTTCAAGGAATCAACAAATGTGAACTGGATCACCTGGATGCAGTCCTTTCACGATGTGCATAAACTTAGAAACTGAAATGAAATTTAGTGTTTGATGATTAAATAAAGGTTACACAACAAACCCTAACTAGTGCCTATTTTTGGGAAAAGAGCCAGAAGATATAATCAATAGGTCACAAATCAAGTGAAAAACTACAGAATGCCTTATAGACTGAATGCAGTCCAGACAGAGTGCCTTACAAACTATTTTCTCACTTCTGTATTGTTCAATCAAATCCTTCAAAAATGTCATCTCTCTGAAACTACTTATGAAATTTAATTTTCTCCTTGAGAGAAACTCACAAATAATCCAATAGACTACCTTGTAGCTGGTATGTTTTCAGTTGCCTTACAAATAAAACATACAAGAGCCAGAACAAAATGCAAAGAGACAGAACAACAGAGAATAGGGACTGCACTGTATTTCATTAAAATGATCATGCTTCAATACATTAATAATAGGAAACTCAAATCATACACAAGGTTGGGAATTTTTTTTGCATTAAATACATTCAGAAAATCATCTGGAAGCCTACTGAAAAATCTCCTGTGAGAAAAGGGCAGAACCATTCTAAAACCCTCAAGTAGAATAGAAAAAACCCCTACAACTAAGAAGAGAAGGAGATAAAAAGAAGAAGAAGAAACCCTAAAAGTGATGCTGTATCAACACCTGTCTACTCTAAAAAATCTGATCTTATCCATCTTCTCTCTCTTCTAAAATTTGATCTGTTCGAATGTCTCAAAATCTGATTTCTTTTCCCTCTTCAAAATCTATTCTTCTCTGCCACTTTAAAACTCTGAACTTATCTTATTCATCTACTTGCAAATCTGATTCAATAACCCTCTGTCGGTTTTGCAAAATCAAACATGCTTGGAAAAATATCTCTGCAAAATTTGACCTTGGACTGAAAAGTCTTTACTGCTCTCATCTGCTCAATCAGATCTAATTTTCTCCACTGCCATCATCTTCGTCATCTTCTGGCATTTATGGAAAGATATTATATTGCTATGTTTCGATAAAAAATGAATCTAAAAGGATAAAAACTCTGAGTAGCTCTCTGTCATGAAAAATTTCAAGTTTATCCAAAGTCTGAACTTTATAACTTTTTAAATCTCATATTTCTTTAAAATCTACATAGGCCACCAGAATTTGCCACTTGTCATCTTCTTATTCGCTGCTCAGACTGGACCCTTAACCTCGGTTCATTCAGAGATTTGGAGACTACACAAATCTCCAAATCTCTAAAGTCAACTCCTAACCACGGTTACCTTCAGAGACCTAGAGAAACCTCTTAGTCTCTAAGTCTCAAAATGACCTCCTTAACCACAGTTAAATTGAGAGATTTCAAAATAAACCACAGTCTCCAAATCTTTATTTGGTGACCTGGTGACAAATGCTAGTCTCTAAATCTCCAATTCATTTGGCTCTAACTGCTGACATTATGAGATTTGGTGACTGTCTGTTAGTCTCTAGATCTCCAAATTTTTATGCTAACCACCGGATGTCATGAGATTGGGTGACTGCAAGTCTCTGAGTCTCTAAACGAATGGCCACTAACCACTAGCATCTCACGATTGGGTGACTGGCGGTTATCTCCAAGTCTCGATAGTTATCTCTCCTGGCGATTATCTCCTCGCGACCATGTGACCTAGTAACATGTGTCCACTTCAGTCATCATTAGCACTCTTCATCTGCAATATTAACCTCTAGGCCCACCAGCACAAAAATTGAGGTGGCTGAACAGGCTGGCATGGGCAGAGCTTCCTTCCTTTCAATCTATTTTGCTATGTGAGTGGATTTCCTTATAAACACTACAAACTCGCCGAGTAGGAACAATGTGGGATATATGTTTAGGAGGTTTTTAAATACCTTGCACATTTCTTGCACCAAAACTATGTGGGGCCCACCGTACACAAAGAGCTCCACCTAAGGGGCCCGCCAAGAGCCTATGGGCTTCTTACTTTACAATGCTATGAAGTGTTGTAGTATAAACACAATATAAAAGCCTATCCCACCACAAATGTGGGATAAAGCTTTTCCCGCAACTTCAAACGCATGAGGCCTCCACTCCAATGCACTAGGTCATTACTCCACGACACTTGGTTTTAATCATTGCTATGGTGTACACACGACTCCTTACTTAGCAGCCCCTTCACCGAGCAAAGGACCTTTTAAAATGCCAACAACACCTTTGTTATATTGGGTTCCTTCTCTTGCTATCCTAGCACCCTTGACATCTCCCTCATGACTTACATCATGTCCAAATTTGTGCACTAGCATGGGCTTTCATTTTGTATTCATTTCATGGCACCCCTTGCATACTAGCACAAGCAATCACCTTACCTATGCAAGGCAAGCCACGCAAACATACCATCTTTATTACATGTGTGGGAGAGGCCTTCCATCTATCTTTATTCTGCAAGCTCAAGCATTTGTGTGAGCAGGTTGTTCTCCCTTGAGATGGCACTGGTTCCACTTAAAAACATGCCTAATCTCAAGACTTAACCATGATGAAGACTTCGTTTGTAACTCCCTCTATTCAAAAAGAAAATGCACAGGCCAATTCCTTAGTGCGCTACCATTGGAAATTGGTACGCACATCAAACTTGTAGCGCCACACTTCAAATTACTTGTGCTAATGAGAATTTGTAATCATAGGTCAGGTAGTGATAACCTTTGGATGATTGTGGCCACGCCCTATTCCCTTTTGTGGACTGGCTGCCATCATTTTCCATTACAGAGGCATCTTTTTCATGCGCTGACTACTATTGGTTGTCGTTGGCATTCAGTATGACTAGCAACCTTCTCTTTAACTTGCATCGGCAAACCCCCAATTTGTTGGTATTGCACTTTATTATGTGAACCTACCCTCTCACTATTTATGCTAGGCTTCCCATTCATAGAACATGCCGGACATGAGACTTACCTCCACTTGCGCAAGGCAGACCCCCCAAATTCTTAACACTGGCCTCTTTTGCACAGATTAATGCGCTGGCAGCATCGAGACCTCCATTTATATATTGTGTGGGGCAGTCAAATAGTATGGGCAAGCAACTTTAAAAAAATGTGCCTCCATATAGAATGAAACCCCTACCTTACACTAGCTCTAAATATGCTAGCCTTCATTCCATTTGAGCATGCAGTACATCTTTCCATCTCTTCTCATCCATTTTGGGTTTCAGAGGAAGAAATGCATGGATGATGGTAAGCAGAGTGCTAACAAAATACAGTGGTAATTCTACACCATTTTCCTCAACTATCCTACACTTCTACCCTCTGCTATGTCAATCTATCTTGTCAAATATGTAGTGTGAATCCAAGCTCAATCCTTTGAAGGCTAATCAAACCCTCAAGAAAATGGTGCCAATCAATTTAACAAGATAATAGACTTAGAGTAATGGCAGGTTAGTTTACCTATGATCTCTTTGCTACTTTGCGTGAACTCCATACTTTTAGCAGCCTCTTGTTTCCATTCACATAGGAAGTTTTCATTGTATTTTGCTTTATTGATTCATCAGACATAAATCCCTTAGACTATGCTACCAGAAACAAACTTCTAAAACATAAATCCCCCCTATTTAATGTGCTAGCATATCTAGACTATGCAGCATGCCCAATTCCTAGCCTTACGCATTAGCCTGGTGTGGACTCCCTCTTTCACCGTGCACTATACTATTTATTAACTGGCACCTCCAAACATTTATGCATTTAGTCCTCCCCATTTGATTCTTACTCATCATATACAAGTGCGTAGCAGCACTGGATTGGCATGCACACCTCTTCATTAGTTTTACATTGGCTCTTCTTCAAATAGTGTGTGAGTATTCGATTGGCTGCTCATGCATCATCTACCTAGCTCATAGAGAGCCTTCATTATGACGTGAACCTCCATTTAGATGACTAGAAATAGTCTCTTGCATATGTTGGTGAGAATAGGGGCCAAAGCACAATTTTTTGCATTCTCATATGACTTACTATACGTGGAAGCAACTTCTCTGGAAGATTCATTGTATATGCTATACCAATGACTATCAAATGAGAATGGAGTCCAGTCAACCAACCAAATATGTTGGAGAGAAACTATTGATTTCTTGTAACAAGAAGATCAAGCTCATTTATAAGTAGAAGACAAGGTTGACAATCATCCTTACTCATCTTCATTGATTATATTGCTCTCTTCATCAACATCTTCATCTTCCAGGTGCCTAGAAGCATGCCAATTGACATCACACTCATACTCACTGAGAAAAACATCGTCTCCCTTAGTGCATTTCTCAAATTCTTTGGGGCCTTTAACATAGCAATGTCTTAAGATGAACTCCATCTCATTGTCATCAAAATGAATAGTTTGAAAAATCCCCCTCTTGAGGTTATGAAGTTGTCTTCCAAAATCAGTATCTTGCAAACCAGTATGGACCGCCAAACTCCTTCCATAACCATTTCACACATCATCAAAACTAACGAAACATCACCAACTGGCCTCTAGGAACAGTTTCAAAAACTGACCAAACGGCCCCACATGAGAGTGCCATTAGAAAAATATGATCACTTCCAACATCACAATGTGCCAGCCAAAGGAGATTGATCAAGAAGATTTGAGCAAGAAGATATTTGTAACCAAACATGGTCCCCTGAAAACCCATTCAGTTTGCACTTATCAAAACAACATAAGTCAGCTCTGGAACTGGCTTCAAAAACTGACCCACTGAAACCTTCAAGAACTGACAATCTGGGCATTGACTCACCCTCACACATAGAATATGAATCCACAATTAGATTCCTCTAGAAATTGAAATGCCCATCACAATAAAATGCCAAAGTCAGCATGTCAGACATGTTCAGAATTTAAAACAGTGAAATCATAGAAATCCGATTTGGAATCGAGTTGGGAAAGTGATCAGATGGATTGGCAGGGACCTCAAAATCCACAGGTAAGTATTCTTTCATGTCTATAGTATGGAACTATATTCAATTATTTTGGACCTTGCACATGGCACAAGTTACAAGGCCTCAAAGTAGGCCATCTAATTCTAGATTTTGCAAATCAGTGAAACCTTAATAATCTGCAAATGAAACAACCCTGGCAAAGTGACTAAACGGGCACATGGGAAGCTAAAAAATTTCATGATCATTCATTCCCATGTCTATATCATGATGCAACAACTAGCACATTATAATCAATCACTAGGAAAAAGATACAATCATTCGAATAGGGCCTCCGACTAAAGTATGCAACTGTCCTTCATTAAAATATTAGAAACTGCATATGGAATCAGATTGGCAAACTGGGCAAATGGATTCATCATGGCCTAAAAACTGAAATACAAAGAGTATCTGACCACTGGAATATGGGGCAAAAAGAATTTTCTCAATTTGGTCAAATGGTCAAAAGTTATGATCAATCAAACAGGGCCACTTAGAAAACTAGACAGAATAGAGTAACAAGACAAATCTGGAAAGCCAACTTTGGGGGATCCAAAAACCTATCAAACGGATTCTAAAAGGATTGAGTTTTGAAACATAGGTTCTCCGATATACATTAAAAACACTCCCAAAGTGGCAGGCTATGAAACCTAGCAGGGTACAAGATATTCAAAGGTAAACTGGGCCCGGTATAGCAATTTGACAATTAGGCACAAATGCAGATTTAAGAGAACACCTCAAAATGGCTACTCCCTAAACATGTCAAATTTGAAACTTAGGAGCTGGAATCAACTGTATATGTCAAATGAAAGGTGTTAAACATGTTTGCCAAGTTGTAGCCCATGAAAATCATTAGGTGTCTTTTACAAGCACACCAATTAGGCCTTGTCACAAAAATTTCTAGGAGTACTCACCTTGCCTTTAGAAAATTTTGAATTGGTCACTCCAAATTTGAACCAAATTTGAGAGTACCAATAGTGGCTTTGACTATGGACGTGTGCCCCATGTGGCCATGCAAAGAACCTTCAGAATCTCATGGTAGAAGCAAACCACTCACAAAATCAATTCAGATTCATTTCTTCCTTTTCTTTTCACCCTTCCCTCCTGACACCTCTTCTCAGAAAATGAGAATCCAACTGAAAGAAAACACACCACACTACTGAAAAAGAAAGAAACTATACAACATATACATTATTTACATGAGATGTTATGCCTCAAGACTTGAACCAACTCTTCCCTCTGTCATACATTTGGTTTTCATCTCCGTACAACAGTGTTAAACTAAAATTATTGCTTGCATTAGTTTGATTGAACATACCGTCACTTTCCTTCAGCACATCAAACAAGAAACAATCAGCGAATTCACCATCACCTTGTAAAACAAAGTCACATAAATACTGTGAATGTTGATCACTGTATGATATCAAAACATCACACCCTTGACCATTGCTGACAAGCTGAAAAAGAAAACACTCTGACTTCTTTTCAAAGCTGAAAATAGACTTCTAATAAACACTAGTTGGCAGCAAAACACAAGCTTCATTTACATCACTGATTTGCAAACTAGGATGAAACTCTTTCACACAAACATTCGATTGCATAAGTCCTGATGTAACTTGCTGATCAGATCCTTTACAAGCATCCTCTAAATCTGAAAATGGATCATTAGATATCAATTCATTTGTCACTAGCAAATCTGAAAACACACATGTAGATTTCTCACTCCCCTCAAGAGCGGCATTCTAATGTACACAAGAATCATCCACATCAAACTCATCAAGATCAAAATCCACAACAGCATATGAGTCACCATATTCATCATACTTAACATAATCAGATTTTTTCCAATCACATGCATTTCCATCTTGCACATTGTTTGCCTCAGAAGTAGGAAAAAGAAAATCAGTATAAGTTTCATACTTTGCATCCACTTCCATGTCTTCACTATCAAAGCATATATCAACCGGACATTGCAAAATAGGGTCTACATTTGATGCATACCTCTGAAAATCAGCAACTAGTAGTTCTGATATTTCTTCATTGCTTAGTGAACCTTGGACTTCATTTTCATTGGCTTTAACCTCTTCTTTGTTGTTGCAAATATCTTCTTCATTAGGAACAAAGATTGAAGTCACTTGGCTCACACAACTTTGAGGAAAAGAAACATCACAGTCACTCTCATCCGCATAATAATTGTTCTCTTGTTGATCACAAAACTCCTCCCTATTTTGAGAATAGAAATCTATCCTACCATGCTAATAATAAAACACATCTTTGAATCCAATGGAAACATCTACAATTAGGTTTTCATCTTTGACATCTTGATATTCATCTACCTCACTATCAGCATCATTGTCAACATTTTCATCACAGGTAGAGTCAACATTAGTAATATTTTCAGGTCTACATTCTTCAAACTCATTTATCCTTCCTCCTCTTTGGACTTTGCAGACCATTCTACTAACTTAGGCATATAAAGTTCTAAGAATAAATGAAAATATGTAGTTTCTTGGAGTTTCATCCCTTCCGAAAACTTATCGTATGCATTGGAAAACTTTTCATAAAATACATATATGGATTCTTCACTTATTTCTCCTACATGTCTTTTCAAAAACAACATAGCTTGGTCATGTATTTTCTATCTCAACAACGCAATATATTTTTGAATATCTTCAAGATCTACTAGACAATTTTTAGATATAGATAGCATATCCTGATCTATTGGACCTAGAATCTCCATTGCATTATTTATCAACAACACATCTTCTTCATTCACAAAGATTTCCATTCGATCATGCAATCATTTCTCATAAGATCATACCATACTTCTGAATCCAATGATTGAAAAATATAGAACCAAAACTATGACCAAAGACTTAAAATCTATATTCCTTCTTTTAGTGACTTCTTCACTTGGCAAGGAAACAATTTATTTCATAAAACTTTTGAGGAATACCTAGGTAAATTCTTTTGTTTCTGTTCTTCTGAACTTCATTCTGATTTTTTCATTCACCGTTGAATCTTTCGAGCATCCAGATCTTTGCTCCAAGTGTTCCCAACTGATCATCAACTTTCCTTCATCTAAGTGCACACTGGTGCAGAGATCTTTCAGAGTTGCCACTCACAATTGTGAGAATGTATAGAACTTTAATAGAACTAGGATAAGTTGGGTTTTAGCAAAGATAGCAGACTTTTGGCAAGTCAATAGGATGTGACATATTTCTTCACCAAGAAGATATTCAGAAACTCTTTTAATAACAACAACAACCAAGATGGTAAATATGATCTGAAGGACTTTCAAATTTATAAAGATTTATAACTCTATCCTTAGATGGATATGGCAGACGACTGGATTTATGGACAAACAGGCTAGGACTTAAACTCAACTTGGAACCTATGTCACTTTTCTGATTGCAAAACTAATCCCCTGCAGAGTCGCCAATTTGTAAGAGATTTTTCTTGTAGGACCAAACTTGGCAAAGGTATGGACTCAATTCTCAGTTTAAGGGGATTCCAAGTTTGCAAGAAAAGTCTAATTGATGAGGATTGGATAAGATCCTCCTTCTGCTTCGAGCTCCATAGGACTCAAGCAGGTATTACCTATGAATAGGTTACTATGTTTCAAGTAAGCTTTTGATTAGCGGATTAGGTTCTTCATTGCTATGCTATTGTGCTTCCGACTATTTCAACAAAAGATCACTCTGCAAAAAGCTAAGAATGTCCTGATATAGAGCTTGACAATAGAAACTATAAATGTAACAGCATAGACAATGGAATAATGACATAAATCCTTCTTCTTTTTATGAGTGCAACTCGAGGAAGGTTAACCTCTCAATTCGATTCTCTCTTCAAGGAATCAACAAATGTAACCTGGATGCAGTCCTTTCACAATGTGCATAAACTTAGAAACTGAAATGAAATTTAGTGTTTGATGATTAAATAAAGGTTACACAACAAACCCTAACCAGTGCCTATTCTTGGGCAAAGAGCCGGAAGATATAATCAATAGGTCACAAATCAAGTGAAAAACTACAGAATGCCTTACAGACTGAATGTAGTCTAGATAGAGTTCCTTACAAACTGTCTTCTCACTTTTGTATTGTTCAATCAAATCCTTCAAAAATGTCAGCTCTCTGAAACTACTTATGAAATTTAATTCTCTCCTTGAGAGAAACTCACAAATAATCCAACAGACTACCTTGTAGCTGGTATGTTTTCAGTTGCCTTACAAATAAAACATATGAGAGCCAGAACAAAATGTAAAGAGACAGAACAACAGAGAATAGGGACTACACTGTATTTCATTGAAATGATCATGCTTCAATACATTAATAATAGGAAACTCAAAGCATAGACAAGGTTGGTAAATTCATTTTGCAGAAAATACATTTAGAAAATCATCTGGAAGCCTGCTGTAAAATCTCCTATGAGAAAAGGGCAGAACCAGTTTGAAACCCTCAAGCAAAACAGAAGAAGAAATAGGGACAAGAACCCCTACAAATAAGAAGAGAAGGAGATAAAAAGAAGAAGAAGAAACCCTAAAAGTGATGCTGGATCAACACCTGTCTACTCTAAAAAATCTGATCTTATCCATCTTCTATCTCTTCTGAAATTTGATCTTCTCGGATGTCCCAAAATCTGATTTCTTTTCCCTCTTCAAAATCTGTTCTTCTCTACCACTTTAAAACTCTGAACTTATCTTATTCATCTGCTTGCAAATCTGATTCAATAACCTTCTCTTGGTTCTGCAAAATCAAACATGCTAGGAAAAATATCTCTACAAAATCTAACCTCAAACTGAAAAGTCTTTACTGCTCTCATCTGCTCAATCAAATCTAATTTTATCCATGGCCATCATCTTTGTCGTCTTCTAGCATTTCCAGAAAGATATTATATTGCTATGTTTTGATAAAAAATGAATCTGCAGGGATAAAAACTCTGAGCAGCTCTCTGTCATGAAAAATTTTGAGTTTATCCTAAGTTTGAACTTTATAACTTTTTAAATCTTATATTTCTTTAAAATCTGCCCAGGCCACTAGAATTTGCCACTTGTCATCTTATTATTCGCTGCTCAGACTAGACCCTTAACCTCAATTCATTCAAAGATTTGGAGACTACACTAATCTCCAAATCTCTAAAGTCAACTCCTAATCGCGGTTACCTTTAGAGACCTGGAGAAACATCTTAGTCTCTAAGTCTCAGAATGACCTCCTTAACTGCAATTAAATTGAGAGATTTCAAAATAAACCACAGTCTCCAAGTCTCTGAATCTTTATTTGGTGACCTAGCGACAAATGCTAGTCTCTGAATCTCTAATTCATTTGGCTCTAACCACTGACATTACAAGATCTGGCGACTGGTTGTTAGTCTCTAGATCTCCAAATTTTTATGCTAATTGCTGGATGTCATGAGATTGGTAAATTGCAAGTCTCTGAGTCTCTAAATGAATGGCCACTAACCGCTAGCATCTTGCCACTGGGCGACTGGCGGTTATCTCTCCTGGCAGTTATCTCCTTGTGACCACACGACCTCGTAACACATGTCCACTTCTATCATCATCAGCACTCCTCATCTGCAAAATTAATCTCTAGGCCCACCGGCAAAGAAACCGAGGCAACCGCATAGGCTGGCATGGGCAGAGCTTCCTTCCTTTCAATTTGTTTTGCTATGTGAGTGGATTTCCTTATAAACACTACAAACTCGCTGAGCAAGAACAATGTGGGATATATGTTTAGGAGGTTTTTAAATACCTTGAACATTTCTTGTGCCAAAACTATGTGGGGCCCATCGTAGACAAAGGGATCCACCTAAGGTTCCCGCCGAGAGCCTATGGGCTTCTTACTTTACAATGCTATGAAGTGTTGTAGTATAAAAACAATATAAAAGCCTATCCCACCACAAATGTGGGATAAAGCTTTTCCCACAACTTCAAATGTGTGAGGCCTCCGCTCCAATGCACTGGGTCATTACTCCACGACACCTGGTTTTATTCATTGTTATGGTGTACACACGACTCCCTAGCAGCCCCTTCATCGAGAAAAGGCCCTTTTAAAATGCCAACAGCACCTTTGTTATATTCAGTTCCTTCTCTTGCTACACTGGCACCCCTGACATCTCCCTCATGACTTACATCATGTCCAAATTTGTGCACCAGCGTGGGCTTGCGTTCTGTATTGATTTCATGACACCCCTTGCATACTAGTGCAAGCAATCACCTTACCTACGCAAGGCAAGCCACGCAAACATACTGTCTTTATTACATGTGTGGGAGAGGCCTACCATCTATCTTTATTCTGCAAGCTCAAGCATTTGTGTGAGCAGGCTATTCTCCCTTGAGATGGCATTGGTTCCACTTAAAAACATGCCTAAGCTCCAAACTTAACCACGATGAAGACTTCCTTTGTAACTCCCTCTATTCAAAAAGAAAATGCACACGCCAATTCCTTAGTGCGCTACCATTGGAAATTGGTATGCACATCAAACTTGTAGTGCCACACTTCAAATTACTTGTGCTAATGAGCATTTGTAATCATAGGTCAGGCAGTGATAGCGTTTGGATGACTGTTGCCATGCCCCATTCCCTTTTGTGGACTGGCTGCCATCATTTTCCATTACGGAGGCATCTTCTTCATGCACTGGCTACTATTGGTTGTCATTGGCATTCAATATGACTAGCAACATTCTCGTTAACTTGCATCGGCAAACCCCCAATTTGTTGGTATTGCACTTTATTATGTGAACCTACCCTCTCATTATTTACATGAGCCTTCCCATTCATAGAACATGCTAGACATGAGACTTACCTCCACTTGTGCAAGGCAGGCCCCCCAAATTCTTAACGTTGGCCTCTTTTGCATTCTTTAATGCGCTGGCAACATGGAGACCTCCATTTATATATTGCGTGGGGTAGTCAAATAGTCTAGGCAAGCAACTTTAAAAAAATGTGCCTCCATATAGAATGAAACCCCTACCTTACACTAGCTCTAAATATGCTAGCCTTCATTCCATTTGAGAATGCAGTACATCTTTCCATCTCTTCTCATCCATTTTGAGTTTCAGAGGAAGAAATGCATGGATGATGGTAAGTAGAGTGTTGACAAAGTACAATGGTAATTCTGCACCATTTTCCTCAACTATCCTACACTTCTACCCTCTGCTATGTGAATCTGTCTTGTCAAATATGTAGTGTGAATCCAAGCTCAATCCTTCGAAGGCTAATCAAACCCTCAAGAAAACGGTGCCAATCAATTTAACAAGATAATAGACTTAGAGTAATGGCAGGTTAGTTTACCTATGATCTCTTTGCCACTTTGCATGAACTCCATACTTTTAGCAGCCTCTTGTTTCCATTCACATAGGCAGTTTTCATTGTATTTTGCTTTATTGATTCATCAGAAATAAGTCCCTTAGACTATGCTGCCAGCAGCAGACTTCTAAAACAAAAATCCTCTCTATTTAATGTGCTAGCATATCTAGACTATGCAGCATGCCCAATTCCTAGCCTCACGCATTAGCTTGGTGTGGACTCCCTCTTTCACCGTGCACCATACTATTTATTAACTGGCACCTCCAAATATTTACGCATTTAGTCCTCCCCATTTGATTGTTACTCATCATATACAAGTGTGTAGCAGCACTGGATTGGCACGCACACCTCTTCATTAGTTTTAAACTAGCTCTTCTTCAAATAGTGTGTGAGTATTCGATTGGCTACTCATGCATCATCTACCTAGCTCGTAGAGAGCCTTCATTATGACATGAACCTCCTCCATTTAGATGACTAGAAATACTCTCCTGCATCTTCTGGTGAGAATAGGGGCCAAAGCACATTTTTTTGCATTCTCATATGACTTACTATACATGGAAGCAACTTCTTTGGAAGATTCATTGTATATGCTATACCAATGACTATCAAATGAGAATGGAGTCCAGTTAGCCAACCAAATATGTTGGAGAGAAACTATCGATTTCTTTTAACAAGAAGATCAAGCTCATTTATAAGTAGAAGACAAGGTTGACAATCATCCTTACTCATCTTCATTGATTCTATTGCTCTCTTCATCAACATATGCATCTGTCAGGTGCCTGAAAGCATGCCAATTGACATCACACTCATACTCACTGAGAAAAACATCGTCTCCCTTAGTGCATTTCTCAAATTCTTTGGGGCCTTTAACATAGCAATGTCTTAAGATGAACTCCATCTCATTGTCATCAAAATGAATAGTTTGAAAAAGGCCCCTCTTGAGGTTATGAAGTTGTCTTCCAAAATCAGTATCTTGCAAACTGGTATGGACTGCCTGACTCCTTCCATAACCATTTCACGCATCATCAAAACTAATGAAACATCACCAACTGGCCTCTAGGAATAGTTTCAAAAATTGACCAAACGGCCCCGCATGAGAGTGCCATCAAAAACATATGATCACTTCCAACATCACAATGTGCCAGCCAAAGGAGATTGCTCAAGAAGATTTGAGCCAGATAACCAGACATGGTCACCTGAAAACCCATTCAGTTTGCACTTATCAAAACAACATAAGTCAGCTCTGGAACTGGCTTCAAAAACTGACCCACTAAAACCTTCAAGAACCGGCAACATGGGCATTGACTCACCCTCACACACAGAATATGAATCCACAATTAGATTCCTCCAGAAATTGAAATGCACATCACAATAAAATGCCAAAGTCAGCATGTGAAACATGCTCAAAATTTAAAACAGTGAAATCATAGAAATCCGATTTGGAATCAAGTTGGGAAAGTGATCAAATGGATTGGCAGGGACCTAAAAATCCACAAGTAAGTAGTCTTTCATGTCTATAGTATGGAACCATATTCAATTATGCTGGACCTCGCACATGGCACAAGTTACAAGGCTTCAAAGTAGGCCATCTAATTCTGGATTTTGCAAATTAGTGAAACTTTAATAATCTGCAAATGAAACAACCTTGGAAAAGCGACTAAACGGGCACATGGGAAGCTAAAAATTGGCATTATCACTCATTTCCATGTCTATAGCATGATGCAATAACCAACACATTATAATCAATCTCTGGGAAAAAGATACAATCATCCGAATAGGGCCTCCGACTAAAGTATGCAACTGTCCATTAAAATATTAGAAACTGCATATGGAATCAGATTGGCAAACTGGGCAAATGTATTCGTCATGGCCTAAAAATTGAAACACAAAGAGTGTCTAACCAATGGAATATAGGGCAAAAATAATTTTCTCAATTCGGTCAAATGGTCAAAAGTTATGATCAGTCAAACACGACCACTTAGAAAACTGGACAAAATAGAGTAACAAGACAAATCTGGAAAGCCAACTTTGGGGGATCCAAAAACCTATCAAACGGATTCTAAAAGGCTTGAGTTTTGAAACATAGGTTCTCTGATATACATTAAAAACACTCCCAAAGTGGCGGGCTATGAAACCTAGTAGGGTACAAGATATTCAAAGGTAAACTGGGCCCGGTACAGCAATTTGACAATTAGGGACAAATGTAGATTTAAGAGAACACCTCAAAATGGCTACTCCCTAAACATGTCAAATTTGAAACTTAGGAGCTGGAATCAACTGTATATGTCAAATGAAAGGTGCTAAACACATTTCCCAAGTTGTACCCCATGAAAATCATCAGGGTGTCATTTACAAGCACACCAATTAGGCCTTCTCACAAAAATTTCTAGGAGTACTCACCTTGCCATTGGAAAATTTTGAATTGGTCACTCCAAATTTGAGCCAAATTTCAGAGTACCAACAGACCCTGTGACCCAATTGAGTGAGTTCCTTTTGTTCTATACTCCAATGATCAAATACTTCTTGTGTTTTAGTTTTTAGGTCATGAAGAGTTCATTTGGTCAGTTTGCCAAGCCCATTCTATTTGCAGTTTCTAAAGGATTGCCAAACTGTCACATGCGGATTTTTGGATGCCCTACTTTGAGGTCTTTCTATTCATATCTGGTTGAATGCCCTGCATAATTGATTTTTCCCCTATATTGCAATCATGAAAATGCACCTACATGAGGAGTTTCAGACTCCCACCAATCCGATTATTCACTTTGCCAGAGCATTTCCATTTCCAATTTATTAAAAATTTCACTGAAAGTGTAGAATCTAGAATTAAGTGACCCACTTTGAGCTTTCACTTTTTGTACCTAATCCGAGTTTTTGAAGAACTGAAATTTATTCTGCATTGACAACATGGAAATGTGCTACCATGATGATTTTCAGGCCATGATGAATCCATTTACCCAGTTTGCCAGTCTGATTATGTTTGTAATTTCTAATAATTTGATGCAGCTCAGTTGCTTAAGATTAGTCGGAGGCCCTATTCATGATGTTATATCTCAAATATTATGATTGGTCATATCAAGAGAATGATGCCTCCGTATTATAGACCCAAATTTACTTCAAGATTGCAAGGTCTCAGATCATGAAAGTTTTATATACACACTTTCCCAGATGCTTTTCATTTGCAAAAATTAGTATTTTTCATGTCTTCCTATTCTGTTTTTTTGAGTGGCTATTTTCAACGGTTTTCCAAATCTGACCGGTAAATCGTCATGAGTCTCCCTTATGAATTCATGTTCCTTATATGATAGTGAACCTGTGCCCAAGTTGTCGGTTCTTGAAAGTTTCAGTCAGTCAATTTTTGAGGCTAGTTCTAGAGGCAACTTATCTGATGTTGACAGTATGTTATGATCCAGTTTGCTAGGGGCCCTATTTGATCTTTAAAATCTTTTGGCTAGAATCTTCTGAGAGGTTCTCCTCTAACAGGCATATTGTAGCGTTGGAGGTAATTATGTGCTCCTGATGGCGTATTCTTGTGAGCCAATTTGGTCAATTTTTTAAACTGCTTTCGGGTGCTTGTTGGTGCTATCTAGTAGTTGTGTAGAAGTGTAAAAGTGGAATATGTGATTAAAATCCTTAGTGCATTGTGATCTATTTTCACTACGTAGTTACATCTAGAGCAGATTGAAGGTAAAGTAATGGCATGGAGGATGTTGTTTTTTAATATGAGCTCCCAGAATTGTTGTTCTTTTAGCCACAAGTTTTGCATCAATACTACATTTTGTCAAATTGAAATGCCAGTCAAAATACTGTGTGCACTTGTATAATTGGAAGTTTGGAAATGTTGTGTTCCCAAGGTTATGAATCCATTATTGATTTAAGTTATGCTGGTGTGAATCTAAGATAAAGTGGGCTCTGTAATCTAATAATAATGTGTATGAAATATGGTTTTGCCATATGAGTATGGGATGTATACCCATTAAAAAAGGTAGCATTTTAAAATGAGAATCAACAGAAAAGTGGTGGCCACTTTTGTATGCCATAATACCAAATCGAATGCATATTGAAGGGAGCACGTGCCTGCATGTAATGGTACTGGATGATGCTCATTCAGTTTGTATGCCAGATGTGTGGACACAAAAGAAATGCCAAAGAAAATGTAAAGACCATACCTCACACGTTAAAAAGAAGAAGCCAATATATAATGGAAGGACCGTTGCTGGTTATGTTTAGGCCCTACGCTAATACAGGGATGGCCACGCATTTGCCAGCATGTGAAGGGGATTAGAATTGCCCTTTCTCTTGCAGTATATTGACAAAGTCTTTGATAAGGGGCAGCACTCAGGGAACCTTGTGTAGGATGCCAATGGCTGCCAGCACGTTGCATATGCAAATGAATATTGTGCAGAATGTTTCAAGGGCAATTAGTTTATGTCGGTTGCATTAAATCCAGTGCATCACTTGCGTAAGATGCAAATGCATGTGCCTATGTATATCCAATGGGAACCTCATGCAAAATAGGCAATGGCAGAGTATGCTGCTCACGCATGAGATTGGGGAAGTGTGTGACATTTTTGGAGGCAATCCAGTAGTGAGTTGGAGGCCCACATAGAATAAGACAAGAGCCTGCGCAAGTCTCTTTGAGACTGCCAGTAAGGATCCTTGCGTAACATAGCAGATGAAATGCCCTGCGTAAATGGATAGATGGCCTACGCAAAATGTCAAGGGGCCTACGCATATGCATATAAGGGATTTCTCACACGTAGAAGGGAGGCTGCTCATGCCATACAAAGGAGGAGTGCCTCCTGTAAATATTGGGGGCCTGTGTTAAACATGGGACTACCCGCACATTTGGGACCTTGTGTAATAACTATTGGGGAGCAATCAAGTATAATAGTTTGCGCACTGTGAAAGGAAGGAATTTCATAATTTTGAGGTGAAGGTGCCGGGTCAAATGCTTTGCATAAGAAGTAGGGAGGCTCCTTGTGGCTGCCTGTGTGAACCGAAAGGAAGCACGTTTTTGTGCACATATTAGTTTGGGGGTAGGTTGCACGTGAATGCCAACATTAATATAAGAATGCCAGCGTAAGAAAAACATATTACCAATGCGAAGGGACCTGCCGATTTGGAGATGGCATTGGCCAGGGGTTTACATGAATGCCAGTGGGAGGCCGCCAACAAATGGAAGGATGAGCATGCCCTTACTGAAGCTGTATACCCAGTGAGCAAATAGTGCAACGGGGCTCATGCAGAGGGAAGATATTGTTGTTTTTGTGCAACAGGTTTAGTCCCATATGCATGCCAGTGTAGTTTTTTGAAAGGTTAATAATCATAGGCACCCAAGACTGTTGGAAAGCAAGTGCTGAAGAGGCTATTTAGCTGCCTCAGCTTTGTGGGCCAGCTTGGGGTGCGTACCAGATGCGTTCCATAGCAACTTTTTAAGTGAAATCTTCAAAACCCAATAGAAGAATTGTCCCACATTCACCACATAGATGCGCTCTGAGGTAAATATATCCAGTGAAACACAATATACAATAAGGTTGGAGGAAACTATGCACGCAACCTTAATTTTGTAGACAAGCATGAGGTCACGCGGTTGCTATGAGGTTGTTAGATTTAACTACAGTTAAAAAGATCATTAGGAGATCTAGAGACTAAGGGATTCTCCAAGTCTCTGAATGGAACCACAACCACAGTTAAGAGTTGACTCTAGAGAGCTAGAGACTGCTCAGTCATCAGGTCTCTATATCACCTGGGGTTAAAGGTGGGTTAGTCTGAGCAGCAAATGAGAAGATGACAAGTGGGGAGTTCTGGTGGCATGTGCAGATTTTAAAGGATTTGAAAAATCATTAAGTTCAAATTTTGGGATAAATAATTTGAAATATTTCAATAACAGAGCTGCTCAGAATTTTTAATGCTAGAGATTCTTTTTTTAATGAAATATAGCAGTATTATATGTTCCCAGAAATGTCAGAAGATGACAGAGATGATGGCTATGGATAGAATCAGATTTAAATGAGCAGATGAGAGTAGTAAAGGCATTTGCATCGGGGATCAGATTTTGAAGATATTTTTCCTAATGGATTTTGTAGAACCGCCAAGGGGAATGAATTAGATTTTTTGGCAGAGGGTAAGGATAAAATCAGAGAATAAATGATAAAGAAATCAAATATTTTGAAGAGATAGATGTTATCAGATTTTGAACGTGCCTGAGAAGATCATATTTTCAGAAGAGAGAGGGCTATGAGATTAGATTGCAGAGAAGATAGGTGTGGATCAAATAGAAATTTTAGGGTTTCTTTCTCTTCTTTTTATTCCCTTCTATTTTCAGTTTGAGGGGTTCCTTTTTCCTGTTCTTGGAGGGTTCCAGTAGTTGCTCTGTTGAGAGCAAATCCCTAAAAGATGAATGATGAATATCTTTTCTACAGAACAGATCTTTCTTTCCTATGTCCAGGCTCCTGAACTTTAAATTTTGTGTTCATTGAAATAGGATGATTGTCAAAGAAATACATTGCAGTTTCTTTCAGATTCTGTTATTGTCTTCTCATTTTTATGTTATACTCTTGTATGCTATTATTTTTTAGGTATGTAAAACATACCAGTTGCAAGGCAGCTTGTCTGATTATTTATGAGTTTCTTTCAAGGAAAGAATTAAATTTTCATGAATAGTCTCAGAGAGTGAACATGATTATCAGGATTTTGATGATAATAGTATAGGAGTGACAGAATGGTTTGTAAGGTACTTTATTCAAACTGCAAGTAATCTACAAGGCATTTCACTGTATTTGTTTTGATCTCTTTCTGTGGATTTACATACAGTAACTATATGCCCAATGGAATAGGCACTGGCTAGATGTTTGTTGTGTAGTTATTTTTCTGTCATCAAACACTAAATTTCATTGCCAATTCTTTTTTGTTTCTAAGTTTGTGCATATTGTGAAAGGACTGTATCTAGGTGATATAGTTTCAGTGTGTTGATTCCTTGAAGAGAGAATCAAATTGAAAGGTTAGCCTTCCTTGAGTTGTAGTCATAAAAAGAAGAAGGATGAATATCCTTATCCCATTATCTATGTTGTTACATTCGTAGTTTCTATTGTTATACTCTGTATCAGAATGATTCTTAGCTGTCTACAAAGTGATCTTTTGTTTAAGTAATTTAACGCCTAGATAGCATAGCAGTGAAGAACCTAATCCACTAATCAGAAGTTTACTTGAAACATAGTGAATCATTAATAGGCAATACTCACCTGAGTCCTGTGGAGCTCGAAGTAGGAGGATCTTATCCAAATCTTCATCAATTAGGCTTTTCTTGCAAACTTGGAGCCCTTTAAATTGAGAATCAAGCCCATACATTTGCCAAGTTTGATCCTACAAGAAAAATCCCTAACACAACTGATGGTTCTCCAATGTTTTCTGCCATCACTTTAATTATTGCTTGTTCTGTCTCTAAATTAACTTCCTCATATTGTCCTGCCATAATCTGAATGGTTCTCCTTTTTGTCCTTAAATGAGTGCTAAGGGCCTTCAAAATCTACTTAAGGTGTTCATCATCTTTCACATCACAAAGTTTCTTCACAAGATTTTCTCTAATAGATGTGTCTTCCTTCGATGCTCTCTTCTTCCTATTTACAAGTTTCTTGAATAAATCATTAGGTACCTTACCCTGAATAGTGTCAAACTTCCTATTAGATAGAATCATGTGCTTTACCACTGCATTTTCAAGATTCAATCTTTCTGAATAGTCATAGAGGTCATAGTATTTATTCATCTTGGTGAAATCTCCATCTTGTATAATTTCTTCATTCACTCTTTCAACTCTGGGTTTCCAGGCTTTCTTCTTAATAGTAGTGTCATCATCTTTAATTTCTGCAACTTTCCTAGGAATTGGTGGCACCAACGTTTTCTACCTCTTACCAGGTCCAGTAGCAATATCTTTTACTCTCTTGCTAGGTGTGGAGGAGGTTGACCTAGTAGGTTTACTTGCTTCTTGTTCCTTCTCTGTTTCCTCTACTTTCACCTTGACTTGTGTAACTCCTTGTTGTACTACAATTGATGATAAGGGCAATATAGATAAAATCTCTTTCTTACCAATTTCTCTAACTACTGCTTCTGTCTTCTTTTCTACCAAAAATTCTTGCTCTGTCATTCCTGTATCTTTCAATATTTTCTTAATAGTACTCTCAACTCTTTTCTTAGACTATTTCTCTTCAAGTATAGCTTTTGTGGAATTGAAATTTTCTTCAAAAGTTCCAAATTTGTTACTATGAATATCAATCTTGCACTTAAGTAATCTGCTCACATACTCTTCTGTCTCAATTTCAGATATTTCATAGCCAAGAGGGTCTATGAACTCAACTCTAGGTTCTACTGCTTCAATGTAAGTAAAGTCAGTGTCAACCATAAAACATACTTCATTTTTGTACTTCACAAGAAATTATGGAATCCTTGATCTGCTAGTTACCAAGTTCTGAAATGTCTTAATTACCAACATTGCACTCTCATTCACTTTATCAATAACATGCTTCATATATACTTTATTAATCCTTTCCATAGTAGTTTGTCCATCATTCCAGTCATTTCCAATGGTGTAAGGAAATCTTCTCAATAGATGAAAAAACATGTAAGTGATCAAAGATGAAAATCTAAATTGTGCATACTTTGTCTTCTTGATCTTTTCCAAATTCTCAAACAGTTGAATTCTCAAAATCTCACACATATCAACTTGCACTTTTTCAACACACATCAAGTAAGCTATATGTACCATTCTAGCTGCCATGTCATCCTCTCTTGAATTTGCACAAAACTTAGTTGTTAGGATCTTGCATATGCATCTAACATTATCTTGTTGGATCTTACTAATCACAATTCCTCTACCATTATAAGATGAATTTGTGTTGTCAATGACTATTTTTCTCATGTTCTTCTCATTTAAAGGAATGGCTCCAGTTTTAGATAGTCCAGTAACTTCATGAATCAAATCAGCTGTGATATCTATCACTCTATCTTCTAACCAAAACTTTCCATTATGAATTCTACTAAGGATTATCTTAGTGCATTCTTCATTATCAAATTCATATTGCAATGCATACGTAATGATCTCATTGTCTTTCAAATGATCATATCTTTCTTTTAATTACATGTCCTAGTTGTAAATCTTCTGATATTCCTTGGTGAAATCACTGTCACTGATAGTTTCCAACTTGCATCCAAGATAACTTCTAACATTCTCTAAATGTAAAACTCCATCTGGTACGGATGACAAAGCTAACCTAGGATCATCTTCCAAGGGTTCTACTTGTTCCCTCTTCATTCTAGGTCTATTTTTATCTTTGATGTAATAACCCATGCTAATAATAAAAGATATAACCAAAAAGTTCCATCCAAATTAATAATAATTTAACCAAATAGGCCCAATAAATTTTTTTATTAACAAATCCAACCATAAGTCCATAATAACATACTTAATCAGTTATAACATTATCACCATAGTTTTGAAATACATGAGAGTATACTATTATACTCTTATTAAAATGCATAGTTTCCAAGGTTCAAATTTCCATCTAATTGTCCCTATTCTTTTAAGTACATTTCTGATAATTAAGAACCAAGTATTGAACTGTTTCCCATAAATTAACAGCCGCTAACCATCTCCCATAAACATGGTCTTCCATCTAATCATCCTGAAATACAAAGACAAGAACAGACACAAAACAAAGCAGGGCTTAGTCACAATGACTAAGATGGTAGAAAGTCTCCAAGTATCTGCAACATACAGGTTAGAACTTATACATAATAAGCTGAACCATGTAGATATAGAAGTAGATATAGCTCAAAATAAACAAAAGTATTTCATTTTTATTTAACTGAATTCAGCAAGTACTTCTTTCCTTCCAACATAAATAAACTCGCAAAGAAAATGACAAGGTGATGATCCAATAGCTTTTGGGTGTCTACATAAGATCCAATGATCAATTACCATATAGGTAAATCAAAGAATTCATTATGCTAGCCTTATTCTTTACAAGCAATAAGGTACAACCATACCCTTACTTCACCTTCAAGAGTAAGTAATCAGGGCAACATATTTTATCTTTTTAAATAAAACCCAAACCCTTAAATTAATTAAATTATCACTTATTTAAAACTGATAGATATTCTTTCACCATAAGGATCCAGACAAAAGTCAGCCACCCATGCTAAGGATCACATTTGCATTATCTCAAAACACATCATAATTAACAATATCAATTGAATCACAATAATCTAAATTATCTAATTCAACTAATACTGTCAACATAAATTGCTTCAATTGTAAAACTGAATCAGCAATTAGAATAACCATATACGTCCATAAATCCTCTTTACAAAACAACCATAATAAGCATTTATCAACTGAAGGAATAAATTATAGCAAGGATTTTCATTGCAACCTTCAATAAAGCTCAGATAACAATATCCAAATTTCTAATCACCACATTGTCAACTGAAATATTCCACTTATTACAAAATTGTCACATTCAACTAATGCCACAAAATAATGCAATTAACTGTCATATTTATACCAACAGAGTTAACTTATAAATACTGAATTTAATATATCAATGTTCATTGTTGTCTACACATATTTCTCTTATCTAACAATGCATATGTACACATATATAAATGCACTTGCTTCAGATCCTGTCAACTAATTCATAGAGTCATATAAGTATATACACATAGACGTGTGTGTATATATATATATATATACACACACACACACACCCACGGCTTGTGTATATATATATATAAATCTACTGGTACATAATTATATACCCCTATGATTAAATTTTCAAAATAGAAACAATACAATTATATATATATATATATATATATATATATATATATATATATATATATATATATATATATATATATATATATATATATATATATATATATATATATATATATATATATATATATATATAAACAGATTATCACAAAAATCAAATATCCTATTCGAAGTATACAGTGTCATTGTTTGTCACTGAACAAGGTGAAAACAATATTCCAAATCCTATTTGCAATTCAAATTACAATTGACAGACCTAAGCCCGTGATAGTTTATTGACAATCATCACTGCCTAAGTCGGTCATGTAATAAATTTATAATGCTAGCAAGTTAGTCTTAGCGGTTAGTATTTAACCAAACCCAAACTAAGACTAAGAACATATATGAAGTCATTCGAATGGTTAAATGACACTAACCTCAACCTATACCATGACATTCAAATGCTACTATCACTATGTTGTGCATTACAATTTACTAACATTATGCTCTGCATTGCAATCTATGTAATCCAGCTAGCAAGCATATACACATTATCTATGAGGCAGTACTGGTATTTTGGTAACAACTATTGAGTTTTGCTGACAGTGGCAGTGAAGGATAAGATGGAATTTATTTCTGCTACAGCATTCTTGCTGAAGTTTAATATTTCTGTTGTTTCATTCATTTGATATGACAAAGGCTTATCAGTTTGGAGAAATTAGTTTTACAACTTGGAATGGCTGCGAGAATTCAAATAGAGCCATAGAACAATTGAGTAATTCCTTCTAGATTCTGTCTACGATAAACATCATGACTGAATAACCCAAGACTCAGTTTTTAAACAAAATTACAGTCCAAGATTCCCAAATTCATAATGATCCCAAAATTTCAAACCATTCTAAAAACTAAAATTCATCTAATATAGAAACTTTTCGAACGATTAACATAATGACATATATCTTAGACATCACAATGACCAATTAAGTCAGAGACAAATCTAACCCAAAACGACAAGATACCCGACAGTTCTCAAGATGCTCAGAATAAACAACTATAATATGAATAGAGACTTCCCAATTCTAACAAAGATATAAGATTCCCCATAAGACTTCGACACGAGAATTTCCAAACAATAATCCCCATTCCAAGGCTCGGGAAAGATAGGTAAATTGACTACAATACTCAATAGTGAGAATCTAATTTAAACATTAAGTATGATTACTCAACAGGAAGAACTATAAAATTTGGAAATATGAAGTCGAGTACAAGATATGAAATCCCATGATGTTCCAAGGTTGATAAGAACCTTTCCACTATGGTTACAACACTAATCCAAACCAAGGAATCCACAGAACCCAATAATCATACAAAATAGAGGATCCAATAAAACTTAGAAGTCTCGACACCCAAATGCCCAGCGATAATTTCAAATTCCAACACTATAGTTATCTAACCCCCGAAACACAAAATTATCATTCCAGAAGCTCGGTAGAATTGGTAGTAGAGATGTGAATTAAACTTCACAGTCCTAACTCCCGAAATGCTACTCCCTTAAGCACCACATTTCAGTTCCCTTGATAGAGATCATGATAACTTACACAAAACAGTGAAATACATTTTGCTCCCAAGGCTCAGGAAACCCTACATCCTCATAATCCTATCATAACAGTATCACAGAGTTCGACAGACCCTAAATCAATATTTCTAATTTATTGAATAGAAATCACACACAACTGAATTCCCTAAATTCTGACAGTGATCATAAACACTACAATGTTCAAAGACCAAACATTTTAAAAGATACTTCCACTGTAACACATGAATCATTCCTAGTACAATGAATGATATGAATAGAAACTGTATTCAATGAACTTCTATAAACAAAATTCATAAAGAAGACAAGAGATTGAGTTAGAGAATGCCCCTGCCTGTTTATGAGAGTGGGGGTGTTCTAAACTAGAAGACTGCCTCAAAATCCTTGCTCCAAATAAGCGAGCAACAAAAAATCACTTCCTCACAACAATGCCGAGTCACCATGAAGACTGACAATATTAATACTGCAACCTCCAATGGTGGTTCACAAACCAATCACCATGATTTTGCCCTCGAAGCAGAGCAGCGAAACTAATACAATATTCAACCAGTAGTGATAAAAACAGATGCCTTCCAAATAGGCTCGAAGATAATATAGCTGAGAGAAACACTAAGCAAGGTTCCCATTTTAATGCAAAATAACAACAATTTTTGTAGCATTCCCAGGCCTGAAATCCATAATTCCAGAGGTAGATAACTTCTTGCCCAAAATAATTGGCGGAAACCAACTGAACATTCACAGTGAAATGAATGCCCATTCCGCCTTATTAACTTTATCCTTATCTTAACCATAACCGCAGGTACTCGGAGTTGCCAAGTGTCGGCCATGGTACAAGTACTAGCCGCATTTCTAAATGCCAGTGAATATGAGCTGTGTTACACTAGATAATACCAACTGGTAGTCAAATATTCTATTCTAATGTTTAGGTTGTGCCAGGCTAATAGTAGAAACCCATGTTTTGGTTCGAATGTCTAGGCAATTTGAAGCTTAACTCTTAACCTACTAGCATGTAGGTTAGGAATTACTAACCTTCTATTACTCATTCCTAATACTAACATTCTTACCAACGTAGTAAATAGGTAATCCTACTAACAATTCCTACTAAATAGGAATTACTAACATTAACTTTTATTTCCATTAATATTTCTAACATAATCAATATTAATATTAATTTAATTAATATTAAATAAAAGATTAATTTAAACTTTTTTTATATATATAACAAATATATATATATATATATATATATATATATATATATATATATATATATATATATATATATATATATATATATATATATATATATATATATATATATATATATATATATATATATATAATATTTATTCAGTTAATTATTTAAGTTAAATAATTAACACACAACTATCTAATTTTCCAGAATAGGCTATATCTTAAAAGATTGCCTATATGAACTACTGTTTTCAGATTAATATTACTTAGACTGAAGCAATGCTATTAGTTCGCCAAAGAATTATCTAATGGAGAACCAATGACTAGCTTCTATCATTAACCAATTATTCTTTCAAAAATAGAACTAACTTAATAGTTATTTCTAATTTACCAAAAATAATACCTCTAACACTATGGTTATAGCAATCATATTCTAATTATCCTTTATATGTAATGCTTGATCAAATTAATCATATTTGATCATAAAATGTCACATTTAAATAATTCTTTGAAGAATTAGTAGCAATCCTATTTGAACGTTATAACTTATTTAACTATTTTAACTCTAACACTTCAAATAAATTTTACCAAACATAATTCTGCAAACGGTATCTCAATCAATTATACAAAGAGCTACATTTCCCCAAGATTATTTGACAAAAATTTTGCAAACATAGGTATTTATTTATCAAAATAAGATTTTCTAGCTAAAACAGTTGTCTCAACCATGATTACAATCCAAACACACTCACACACACTTCAAAACAATTGCTACAAGATCAGAGTGAACAATTTAGTCAAGCCAGGGGCATGACATCTGACATTATGAATCAAAGAAACATCCATGATTACTTCTAATTCCTTTTACCGTTTCAAAGATCTACCAAGTAAAATACGTCAATTTCACGATTTTAGGGCTTGCATAGATTTGGCGCTCAAATATTTCACCAAATCATTGCAAAATGCTTCCAATCACTGCTCTTTGATCTCCTTAACACTTATATTCACTTTGATGATCAAATAATACCGATTATAACCTTTAATTACTTCAATCTCACTTAGATCTGACATCGCATTCAATTCTTTTGCCACTTCTTTCCAAAAATTTGTTTCTGTTAACCTGCAAAACTTAAAACTTCTTGCGATCTCGCTAAACCTATTATTTTTCTTTGTGCTCTTAACCATAGCATTATAACATCATATAATACCTTGGATTAACTGCGCAAGACTTAATTCATCATAAATCTACTTCTACACTAATCTAAGTTCCTAATCTATTGTAATTTTCATAAATTAAGTGCTTTGAAATAGGTCAGGTAAGGATTCATTCTTACCATTTGATACTTCACCTTTCTGATTGCCTTTAATGTTGAATATGTCTCCTTGATTTGTGCTTTTAACAAACTTTACTTCATCTGAGTTACTACAACATCCTTTCTATCTGTTACTTGCATCTTCATTCCTTCTTGCATGATTTCTAGGGTTAGGGTTAGGATGAAAAACTCCATTGTTCATTCTACAAAACCTTTCTGTATGTCCAATCTTGTTGCATATTTGACAAACAATTCCATTGTTCCCATATCTTGCTCCAGGTGGATTGATCTATGATCTGCAATTTCTAGCAATGTGTCCAACTTTGTTGCATTTGTAACATATTACTCCATTTCTTCTATTCATATCTTCAGTAGGTTTCTTATCTGCATGGTTAGTATTCCTAAACATTCTACTATTATTGTTATTCTCAATAAATTTAGGTTTTCTACATTCAATAGCTCTATGTCCAAATCCATGACAATTATAACAATAACCTTTAAGGGGTTTGAATTGCTTACCTGTGCAATCTCTCTTCATATGACCAATAGTTTTACAAGTAAAATATCTACATTTGAAGTCTCTTTGCATACCTTTAGATGATTCATCTTTCTTAAGTGGTTCTTCCTTCTTAGGTGTATCTTTAGACTTTTTGATCTCATCAGACTTCTTTTCATCTATACTTTCAGATATTTTCAAATTTGGTTCCTTGCTTTCTTCAATTGTTTTGAATGTATTGAATCCAAGACCAGTTTTATCATAGAATAGCTTCTAATAAGATATTTGTTCATCAATCTTCTCACTAATTGAATATAGCCTTTCAAGTTGTTTGGATTGAGTCAATTCACCTTTCACAATTGTATTTTATTTCTCAAGTT
>BSBK01000224.1:1262500-1292500 GCA_027943335.1 Chamaecyparis obtusa | reverse complement strand
TCATCTGCTTGATCCAAACAATTGTAGAATAATTCAAAGTTGTTGCAACATACTCAACTTCTGTTGTTGATTGATAAATATAATTCTACTTCTTGATTGTCCAAGTGACTAGTCTATCACCAAGAAATACTACTCCTCTTGATGTACTCTTTCTATCATCCACACATCCTTCCCAATCTACATCTGTATATACATGAAGCTCAACATTCTTTGAATTAGGATACCATAGGACCATAATCTATAGTGCCCTACAAATATCTAAATATTATCTTTACTACCATGAGGTGATTTTGTTTAGGATCTACTGCAAATCTTCCAACTATGCCAAATGCATTAGAAATATCAGGTCTAGTTTGGGTAAGCAAGTATATGAGTTTGCCAATCATAGATTTGTACAATGTTATATCTAGTGCTAGGGAATCATCTTCTTTTGTAAGCTTGCATCTTGTTATCATAGGTGTACCTACTGGCTTATAGTCATCCATGTTGAACTTCTTCAATATCTCTTTCACATACTTAGACTGATTAATGAAAATACCTTTCTCTGTCTGCTGCACTTTTAATCCCAAAAAGTATTTGATAGGTTCAATCATGCTCATCTTAAACTCGCTCTGATCTCTTTAGAAAATTTTGCACTAAGTTTTTCATTACCCCCAAAGATAATATCATCGACAAATATAGCTACAAGTAGTAAACCTTTAGATGTCTCTCTTATAAATAGATTGAAATCTGCTTCTCCTTTCTTGAATCCATTTTTTTAAAGATATCCATCAAGTCTCCCATACCAAGCTCTAGGGGTTTGCTTAAGTCCATAGAGGGCTTTCTTTAGTCTGCATACCATATCAGGTTTGTCTGATAAAGTAAATCCTTCAGGCTACTCTATGTAAACTTCTTCCTTCAACTCTCCTTTCAAGAATGCCGACTTAACATCCATCTTATAAACTTTGAAGTTTTTGAATGTCACATAAGCTAGAAACAACTTAAAGGCTTCTAATCTGCTCATAGGTGCAAATGTGTCTAAATAATCAATACCTTCTCTTTGCACATATCCCTTACATACTAACCTTGCTTTATTCCTTACTATTGTACCATCTTCATTCATATTGCTTCTTAATATCTACTTTATTCCAATCACATTCTTATCACTAGGTCTTGGGACCAGTTCCCAAGTATCATTCTTAATAATCTGATCTAGTTCTTTCTTGCATAGCATCATGCCAATCTGAATCATTACATGCATCTTCAACACTTAAAGGTTCAATCTGAGATAGTAAACATATCACTTCATTGCTTGCTAAACTCTTTTCTTTTGATCTTCTTGTGACTTTGCTACTCTGATCTCCAATTATGTCATCCTTAGAGTGATATCTAGATGTAAACTTTGGAACTTTAGATGATACTGTCTCATCTGCCTTCTGAGTTTCTTCTTCACTTATTTTAGGGTCATTGAATAATACATCAATACTGTCTAACATCTCTTCAATAATTGTCTCACTAGTGGAAGGACTAGGTTCTTCTTCAATCACAGGTGCATAATCATGATATCTTTCTTGAACCATAAACTTTTCATCAATCTTAACATGAGCACTTTCAATGATCTTCTTGAATCTTAAATTAAACGTCTATAAGCTTTTCTTTTAGTAGAGTAACCAAGGAAAATAATCTTCATCACTTCTTGCATCAAACTTGCCTATTGCTTCATCCCTCTTGATGTAGCACTTTCTTCCAATGATTCTGAAGTATTTGACTATGGGAGCATTACCAAACCATATGTCATAAGGTGTCTTGTCCGTGCCAGGCCTTAATTGTATTCTATTGATGTATAGACTTTTGTATTGACCACATCTCTCTAATAGGTGTGTGTAACTTTTCCTTCAATCATTATGGTGCACGATGTATCAAGGATGATCCTATTCTTTCTCTCTACAATCTCATTCTGCTGAGGGGTTCTAGGTGCACTCAACTATCTCTTTATGCCATGTTCTTTGCAGTACTCATAGAATCTGTCAAAAGTGAATTCTCCTCCTCTATCTGATCTTAGACACTTTATCTTTAGTCCAGATTCATTCTCAACCTTGGCTTTGAATATTTTAAACTTCTCAAATGCTTATGACTTATCTTTCAAGAACACAACCCACATCATTCTAGAATAATCATCAACCAAAAAAATGAAATACCTTTCACCATAGTATGATCTTGTTTGAGTTGGTCCACACAGGTCTGTATGAATCAGATCCAACTTGTTCTCTGCCAAATTATGCTTGCTTCTAAATGAATTCCTCACATGCTTTCCCATCACACATTCCCTACAAATAATATCAATTGGCTTTTTGATGCTAGGTAGATCTCTTACTACCTTTACATTGCTTATCTTTACTATGTTATCAAAATTGATGTGACATAGTATTTTATGCCATAGCCATCTATCATCTAATTTAGTCTTTGAACCTAATGCAATCATTACACCATCCTTGTTTTTAATGATGTACTTGTTGTCTTTGAACTCCAACTGATAACCATTGTCAAGCAACTGCCCAACACTAAGAAGGTTGTGCTGCAAACCATCTACATAAAGAACATCATCAGTATTGTTCTTTCCATCCAATGTGATAGATCCTCTACCAGTGATAGGTTTAGGAGTGTTATCTCCAAATATAACCATGCCACCTTTTTATTTGTCCAAATGAACATATCTATCTTTATCACCTATCATGTGATGTAAACAACCGCTATCTATAATCCAATCTGTCCTTATGTGTGCTTGTGAAATCAATGCTAGCTCGTGTTCATTTTTCTCATCTTCATGATCCATCTCATCAAACAGCTTCTCCATAATAGAAATGAATCCAATTTCATCTTCAATTGAATCATCATCAGAAACTCCATCACCAGCATAGTAACATTCTTTTTTATACTTGGCTTGTAGTTAGTTATGAATTTATTAACTCTTGTAGGATACTTAGATGCAAAGTGACCAATCTTATTACATGAGAAACATTTGAATGGTAACTAACCTTCATACTTTCCTTTTCATTTTCTTTCTTTCTTAGAAATCATAGCAATAATGTCATCTATCTCTTTATCTTCATATTCATCATCAAAATTATCAAAAGTGTTAAAATATTTCTTACCATGGACTGATGCTTTGAAGGTTGTCTCACTTTTAGGCTCTGTCTTCAATCTTGAAATCTCAAATGTTGAAATTTTTCTGATCAAAGTCTCTCTTTTGAATTTTTTTGTGAGCTACATGGTCTCATCAAGGATGTTGATCTTTTTTTCATATTCTACTGTAAGAGTAGTCATCAACTTATCCATAATGTCTTCCTCCGAGATCTCTCCACCATTGTTCCTGATTCTTCCAACTGCTTCATTAATCCTTTGGTTGTAAGCTCTGATTTCTTCTTTAGGTAGCATCTCTAATGCATTGTATCTTTTCTTCCATCTCTTTCTGTGTGCATTCTTTTCTTGTCTATCTCCTTCAAACATGTCTATGAGGTGCTTCCATATTTTGTAAGCTATGTCTACTTTCTTTATCTTTGAAAATTCACTATCAGATAAGGCACTGATAAGGGCTTCTTTGGCTATTGCATTATGATGGAAAAACTCCTTTTTTTTCCAGTAGCATTATCCTTTACAAGATCAGAAAGAGAGGGGATCTTAACTTCTTTGATAGCCACTTCAAAAACTTCATAATCAATGCACTACAAATGTGTCACCATTTTGTTTTTCTAATCAAGATAGTTCTCTCCATCAAATTTAGGACTATCTTTTCTAAAGAATACCATCTGATCAACCTCAAGCTATTAAACTTTCTCTCCAAGGCACTTGGCTCTGATACCAATTGTTAGGAATAGTCCCAAGTGATAACTGAGGGGGGGAGGGGGGGGGGGTGAATCAATTATCTACAAGTTTCAATTCTTTATCCAATAAGTATACTTAGACTTTAAGCATAAACATAATCAAAGAACACTTGAACACAACACCAATATTTTGGTTACGGGGAAACCCAAATAGGACACTGCTTGTAACTCTATCAGGAACACTGCTGACACAAGATGCTATATAATTGTCTGTACTAACAATTAACCTCTACACCCATGACATCATGCTGATAAAATATCCATGCTACATATACTCAAATCTTACTACATAATTCTTCCACACATGCTACTTACCATATGTTGTCATCAATGACAAACATACAATCAGCACTGGCTTGCTAGAAAATCTCCAACAGTTTCATCTATTGAGTGCATTTGTGTGTTCATTCCTTCATTATTTTATTGATTATTATAAGTATTATTATTGTGATTAACATTATTGTTATATGAGGGCCTAGAATTAAATCTATTGTTATTATGATTATTATTTTTATGAGGATTATTATTATTATGGTGATTATAATTATTATTATGAGAATTATGGTTATTATGAGAAGAATTATGATTATGAGATCTATTATTTTGATTTTTATGTTTAGACACAAAAGCATGTTCAGAAGATCTAAGAGTACCAAATTGCAATAACTTAGCTTCCTCTTGATGTAAAAGATTTTGAAATATGCCATAAGTTAACTGAGGAGCTAAAGTAGGCATAGAAAGTTGCGAATGAATGTTAGTAATAAATTGTTGAAATTCTTTAAGAAGAAACTTCTTGAGAATAATAGTAATTAGTCTAATATCACTTAAAGTAACATTCACACCATTTAATTGAATCTTAATAGCATCAAATTTAAGAAAAAAATTCATCCATGTTTTTAAAGTCAATATACCTGAGGTCTTCCAAGTTGTCTTGGAGCTGAATCTTACATGATTCAGTGGAGCTATCATAGGTTTGTTGCAAAATTTTCCATGCTTGATGGGCTTTAGTGCAGTGTCCAATCAATACATATAAGTCAGGAATAACTGAAAGACCAATTAGACCAAGAGCTTCTTCATTTTTAACTTGCCATGCATATTTGATAGTTTGAGTAGCAGTGGCAGTTGGTTCAATAGTGGCATCTGTAGCAACTTGGAGTGAATGTTTAAAATAAAATATAAACGAGATGTGTATTTTCAATTGATGATAGTTAGAGCTATTTAACTTGATTTCTGAAATTAGGGTAGACATGATTAACAAAGTAAATGATTAAATGAACTTGAACAAAGTGAGATATAATGAATATATAATGTTAAACAACAAGAGAAAAAAAATTACTCTAAGGTTAAAGAAGCTTAGAACAAATTGAATTTAAAGTTAACAATATAAATTTAAATTAGTATCAATATAATAAACTAATTTAAAACCAAGCTAGCATTTAAATATAAAATTAATTTAATTTTTAGATTTGAACAAATTAATTTAAAAAAATAAACAAATAAACTAAAAAAAGCAAAGGAAGAGAATGGATTCCCTGCAAAAAATGTTATATAATGAATAATGATTAAAAATTTAGGAATCTAATGATAAAATAAAGAGCTAATATTAGAGTTGCAATGATGAAATGAAGTAATGATGAAAATTGATATAAACCAGAAGAATGCTATGATAAAAAAAATCTGCAACAACAATTATGTTAGAAAGAAAAAGAAAATGCAGGCCGAAATAAACTATCATGGGAAATACAGTCTTAGTGTGGGGGGATATCTCTCAAATGAACCGTTGGATCAAGCTACTTTTTGGCTATGTTTTAGATAGCCTAATCATCTACAATCTGACCGAAATGATCTTTTGAATGTTTCTTCTTTCAAAAGATATGGGTGTCGGAGTGAGGTATTGTCAAAACATAGATTAATTTATAACATAGAGTAATATATCAAAGATTAATTTATAACAACAAATATAAATCAGAGAAAAATAGAGAAGATGAAATAATAGAGATTAGATTTAAGAGAAGATTTAAAGGTTAGAATAGATATTATTAACAAGAATCAAAGTAATCAGCAATGAAAATCAGATTAGAAGCATAGAAAATAGATGTAAAATGAGAAATCAACAAATTAGAGAGTTATATACTGTCAAGATATAGAAAAGATTTATTTTAACCAACAAAGATAATGAATTAAACAATGAATTTTTTATTTGATTCAAATGAGAAATGCCTTCAAAAAGAGTAAAATATCTGCATGCAAGGGATTAGAAATCTAAAAAGAATGAGTGAGGCCTGCAACAAGTGAAAAAACCTGCATGCACAAGATTTTAGAAAACTGAATATGAAAGGTTAGATAAAACTATAAACCAAATGAAATGAAGATTGGGTTTGGCGGTGAACCAACCAAACCCAAAAAAAATCTTTAAAAAACTAAGATACTCTTTGGTGAAAAGCCTTCCAAAGAGGGTTAGAGAAAACAAACTTAATAAATAAACGAGTTAGAGCTGCAAAAAAAGTTAGATCTATAAGATAAAACTTGAAAAATCTTTCTTCTTTGAATGTCGCCTTCCTACAAAACACTTAAACAAGGATTAGTAGCTAGCTCTGATACCATGTTAGAAGAAATAAAGGAATGGAAACAAGATCAAAAATAATCCAAGAAGTGAAGTGTTAGAAAGATTTTACCATAAACCAAATGTGAGAGAGTGTTGCAAGATCAAACACCAAAACCAAGATAGTACTCCAAGAATCCAACAAGAGCCAAGAGATTTTTGTAAGGGGAAAAGTAAAGAAAAACCCCTTTGTGTATTATGAATGAGGCATGAAAATCCTAGAGAGAGAGAGAGAATATGAGCAAGAAGCTCAATACAATGTGATAGAACTACTATGCAAGAGGAGAGAAATTGTGTGAGATAATTGTGAGAAAATTAGTGTCAAGTGTGTGGAGAAATATCTCTTTAACTAGAGATGAGTGAAGGAATCTGCATGTAACTCCCTATGTGTATGAGTGCCACATTCATACTTAGTGTGTTCCAAGTGTGAGCATCCTCATAAGGAGGAATAACCTATTTTCCTTATTAAAGGAATTACAAAATATGAGTTGTCCTCCCACTTGGACTAGAGGAAAAAATTACATGTAGGGATTCCTTTAAGAATATCCTAAAATAAATAAAGGAGGATACCTTGGTTTATCCTCAAATTAAATAAAACAACCAAGGAAAGATTACTAAATTCTAACACTATCCATCAATTTGTGGATGAAATGTAGAACTATATTTCAACTCGGTATTATGCTTCTTCCATAGAGTCTTCAAAAAATAACCAACAAACTTATTGTCTTGGTCAGATATGATACTCTTCGGTAATCCATGCAATCTGACAATCTCATTAAAGAAAATATCTTCTATATGCACTACATATAATTTTTTTCTGCATGGTATGAAATGTGCCATCTTGGAAAATCTATCCACAACAACAAATATGGAATCATTACCTCTTGTTGTCCTTAGTAAGCCAAGAACAAAATTGATGCTAATATATGTCCAAGGTTTCTCAGGAACAAAAATCGGTGTATACAATCTAGCATTTTGATTTAGTCCTTTTGAAACTTGAGAAAGTCCACAACTCTTCACAAATTTGTGAACATCCTTGTACAACTGAGGCCAAAAACATATTTCCTTAAGCGAACTCAATGTCTTATCAATTCCAAAATGTCCAACCAAACGACTACTATGTTTTTCCTTTATCAAATTAGTTCTCATTGATCCTCTTAGTATACATAACTAAATTCCTTTGAACAACATACCTTCTTGAATGAAATAGTCTTCAAACTTACTCAGTTGATCTAGAATAGGGGCTTTGCACGTTCTCCATTGCTCAAAAAAATTAGGGTCGGTTTCATACAAATTCTTCATGTCATCAAAACCAAGAACCTTAACTCTCATTTCAGTCATCAAAGATCTTCTTCTACTCAATACATCAACAACTTGGTTAGATACTTCACTCTTATGTTTTATCACAAATGTGAAATTCTACAAAGACTCAACCCATTTCATATGTCTCTGATTCAACTTATTCTAACTACCCAAACATTGCAAAGCCTTATGATCAGTATACAATAAAAATTCCTTTGGCATCAAATAATGTGTCCATTTCTTCAAGGCTTGAACAATAGCATATAATTATTGATCATATACATAATATTTACTTTTAGCATCATTCAACTTCTCACTAAATAAACTAGTTTACCTTCTTGACTCAATACAACTCCTAGTGTTTTGCCACTTGCATCACATTCAACTTGAAATACCTTATTGAAATCAAGTAAAGATAACACAAGAAATTCAAAAATCTTCTACTTCAAAGTCTCAAAACTCTTATCAACTCCATGTGTCCACTTGATTCTCTTGTATCTCCTCTTATAGTCTCCGTCATAGCATTACAAATTGAACTAAAATTTCTAATGAAATTTTGATAAAAACTTGCCAAACCATGGAATGATCTGTGGGAAATATAGATGGAGTAACTGAAAGGGGGGGGTGAATCATTTAACCACAAAAATATTACCACAGATCCTTTAGATGTCTTATTAAATCATTTATTGTTGTTACTCGGTAAACATACAGAGAAATGCTGAAACTCAGTTATTGCAGTGAGTATTAATTATAACTGTTCTTAAGTATTCATCATTGATTAACATGCATGCATAAAGAAAATAACATGAACACAAGAGACACCAGATTTAACGTGGAAACCCAATATGGGAAAAACCACCAATGTACTAGTTACTATTTTTCACTCTTCTGAAGTGATGCCCTATTAGGAGCCAACCCGGTAAAAGGTTACAAAACACACTGTTAGGTGTGACCTTGTTAGAGGATTTAATCATCCTGTTAGGAGTGGCCTTGTAAGAGGTCTTGAAATAATTCAATAGAACTATCACCTTGTTAGAGGATTTACAAAATGGCTGTTAAACCAACTCAGTTAAGAGATTTTGAAATCACTGCTATAATGGTAAGAAAGTAACAATGAAATGACCTGAATAATGATGCAACTGAATTGTTGATTACAGATCTTTGTTTTGCTTCACTAGATCCTTCTTGATCAAATATATCTCTACTACTCCTCAAGGATATCTAACCATCCTTCAAAATTTGCTCACACTTTCCTTCAAAATGATTTGCATGTTCGCTCATCCATACACTCTTCTTCTTTCACACTTGTCCATACTTTCACTCTTTTCACTTGCACACACTTGAATTCACAACTTGACCTTCTATATATACCATTCAGATTGTCCATTCACATTTCCAAGTCAACACTAATAATCATTACCAACATTACTAATCATTACCATAGTTGGCTTGAATAAACAAACTTTATTCCTCAAATTAACAAAATTCTTTACTGGGTCGACCTTGCTCGGTAAACACTAATCTGAAAAGAATTCCGTTGGTGACCGAGTGAACTTGGTTACCACTTCAAATTCTACAACATCCTTTGGAGACTGAGAGATCTCGGTAAACACAACAAATTGCCTTGCTGACCGACTGACCTTGGTAAACACTGAGAATCGCTTAGCTGACCGACTGAGCTTGGTAATCACTGGGAACTACTTTGCTGACTGACTGAGCATGATAATTGATATGACATTTGTGTGACATCAAAGACAACACACAATTAATCCAATAATCTCCTTTAGACAATTGTATCCAACAATCTCCCTCTTTGGCATTGATGGTAACACAACATGTCATAGCACAATGAAATTTCATAGAAAACATAGAGTAAGGAACATATCCTTAGCTTCATTTTGATTCTCATCTATGAGAACTCCCTCTTTCAGCAAACTTCTCTTCCTGATTGAAAACTCTCCTCCTTAACTTCTCAAATTCTCCAAGAAAACTCTCCCTCTTAGAAATCTTAAGAAATTTCTTGAAATATGACAGCAAACTCTCCCTCTTTGACAACACATGCCAAAGACAACACATACCAGGTGAATAGCAATGTACCTTGAGTACTGATTCATATGCAATGATTTCTTGACTAAGCTGCATCAACTGATTGATCTTCAATATGCTTTGGTTGATGCATCACTAAAACTTCATTTAGTGAGCCTCGGATAGGGGAATGACCCCTAACTTACCCTCTTAGATACAAGAATGCATCCTTAGGTAGTGGCTTGGTGAATATATCTACAATCTATTCTTTTGTATGAATATATTCCAATCTAATTTCCTTGTCCTGCACCAATTCTCTGACAAAGTGATATTTTATAGCAATGTGCTTGGTTTTGGAATGCATTATTGGATTCTTTGAAATATTTATTGCACTTGTATTATCACAAAACATAAAAACTAGTTCTTTGATTTCAACCTTCATGCCTTCCAATAACTGTTTGAACCAAACAATATTAGATCAGTTTACTACTGCAGCAACATATTCTGCTTCTGCTATGGATTGGGATGTGCAATTTTTCTTTTTACTGGTCCAAGATACCAACCTCTTGTGAAGAAAGAATGCTCCACCACTTGTACTCTTTCTGTCATCAATGTTTCCTGCCTAATCAGCATCAGTAAACACTTTTAAGTCCAAATTACCTCCAAATTTATACCACAAGCCATAATCTTCAGTTCCTTTCAAGTATCTCAAGATTCTTTTGATTGTCATCATATGATTTTCTCTGGGTTTTGCTAAGAATCTTGCTACTATACCAACTGCTAAGGCAATATCAGGCCTTGTATGAACTACATATTGTAATTTTCCAATCATTGATCTGTATAAGGTCTGATCTACTTTTTTTGAATCATCATCTTTGTTAAGCTTCAGTCCAGTACACATGGGGGTACCAATTGGTTTTGCATCTTCCATACCAAACTTTTTAAGTATTTCCTTGATGTATTTAGATTGAGTAATGTAGATATCGTTCTTGCTCTACTGAATTTCAAGACCAACAAAGAAGTTTATCTGACCAAACATAGACATTTCAAACTCTTTTTTCATTTACTTAGAAAATTCTTTGCACTGATCATCATTACCTATAAACATAATATCATCCACAAATATTTCTACCAAAACAATTATGTTATCTGGTCCTTCCTTGATGTACAAACTATTGTTATCATTAGCTCTTTTGAAACCAATTTGAATAAGATAGTTATGTAATCTTTCATACCATGCTCTAGGGGCTTGTTTCAGACCATACAATGCTTTGTGTAACTTGCAGACCATATTCCTTTTGTGTGGATCAATAAAACCTTTAGGTTGCTCAATGTAGACTTCTTCATCAAGAATACCATTGAGAAATGTAGATTTTACATTCATCTGATATACCTTAAATCCTTTATGTGTTGCATATGCAAGTAGAGTTCTTACACCTTCTAATCTTGCAATAGGAGAAAAAGTCTCACCATAATCTATGCCTTCTTCTTGAGAATATCCTTTACACACCAATCTAGCTTTGTTTCTTGATACTTGACCATCTTCATTCAACTTATTCCTGAATACCCATTTTGTTCCAATTACATTTTTATCTTTAGGCCTAGGTACAAGAGTCCATGTTTTTTTCTTCTCTATTTGTTCTATTTCTTCATTCATAGCCTCAATCCAACTTTCATTTTCCAATGAATCTTTGACATTTCTAGGTTCAAAATCAGCAAGTAAACATGTACCTTTTAGTTTACTTCTTGTCATAGAACCATCTGATTTATTTCCAATAATCTGATCTAGTGTATGATGCCTCCTAACATACTTGGCCAATAAAGGTTCCTTGCCTCTTGAATGAGTTACATTGTCATCTTCTTGAATTTCATCTTTAGGTTCTAGTTGCTCAGGCTCGGTAGATTCAGACTAAGACTCGGGTCCTTGTGACTCGGTTTGAACTTCTTCTTATGACTCAGTTACTGTACTGGGCTCAGTAGATGTAGTCTCCTTATTGACAGATGTGTCTGGTAATGTATCAGGTTCAATGTAAACAAATCTCCTATAATCCTCTAGTTCCTTTTTGCTTTCTTCTTCAGTCTTTTCTACAAACTCGTCAACTTTCACATGTGCACTTTCTATGATTTTATGAGTAGACAAATTCAAACATCTATATGCCTTACTCTTGCAAGAATATCCCAAAAATATTCCTTCATCACTTTTCACATCAAATTTGCCTTTTCTAGATTCTTTTAAGATGTAACATTTACTACCAAATACTTTCAGGTAACTTACATTGGGTTTATAGCCATACCATAACTCATAAGGAGTTTTGAATGTGTCTTTCTTCAATTGTACTCGATTTAAGGTATGAATTGCAGTGCTGATAGCTTCCTTCCAATATTTCATAGCAATGTTCTTTTCAATCATTAGAGTCCTCGCACAATCCATGATAGATTTGTTCCTCCTTTCAGCTATTCCATTCTGCTCAGGAGTTCTTGGGGCTGATACTTGTCTTTTGATTCCTTTTTCAATGCAAAAATTATTGAATTCATGGGAGATGAATTCACCACCTCTTTTTGATCTTAAGCACTTCATTCTTTTCCTTGTTTCCTTTTCTACTCTTGCCAAATACCATTTGAATTTCTCAAATGCTTCTGACTTTTCTCTTAGATACATAATAGTCATCATTTTAGACTAGTCATCAACAAAGAGAATAAATTTTTTTTCTCTATTATAGCTCTCAATTCCAATAGGTCCACACAAATCAGTGTGCACAATTTCCAAAATATCTCCAGACTGATAGTTTTTACTTTTAAAGCTAGTCTTTCCCATTTTACCAATCTGACAATTCTTGCATAGACCAACATCAGGTTTCTTCAAAGTAGGAATGCCTCTTACTTTCTTGAATTTGCTTATTTTCACCATGTTATCAAAATTTACACGACATAACCTTTTGTGCCATAACCAACTTTCTTCAATTTGAGCAATAAAACATGAGCATTCACCAAGATCAAGATAAAACAAGTTACCTTTGGTTTGTTTGCCTAATCCAATCAGTTTTCCCTTGTCATCCAGCAGTCTTGCTTTTCCATGCATGAATTCAACCTTGAATCCAATGTTGATTAGCTATGCTACACTTAGAATATTATGCTTTAGTCCTTCAACCCAATATGCATTATCACATATAAGTTCTTTGGTTAATGAGATTCATCCTCTTCCTTTTATGCAACAAGGTTCATTGTTTCCAAACCTTACATTACCACCATCATAGTCTTCAAGGTGTTCAAACTTTGTTCTCTCACCAGTCATATGATGTGAACATCCACTGTCTATGATCCATGTATCATTTTTGCTTACATGAGAGATAAGTGCCATCTTATCTTCATCATCATTAGATTCATCTTTTAGAGCAATGTAGACAATTTCATCTTCACTATTATCAGAATCCTTAGCCATAAAACATGTTTTCTTACCTTTATCCTTGAATGATTTGAAATAATTCTTGCCAGTGTACTTGTGACCTTTCTTCTCATCCTTGCTTTGCTTGTTTGGGCACATAGCTACAATATGACCAATTTCTTCACATGAAAAATAGATTAAGGGAGTTTTACCTTTGTATTTACCTTTGCCTCTAGAATATTTCTTTGCAAGTAATGCTTCAATAACTTCAAGATCACTATCATAACTTTCCTCTTATTCTTCTTCACTCTCTAACTAGATGTCCTTTATTTTCTTGCCCTTCTTAAGTGAAAGTTTGGCCTCAAATGTTGATTCAATAATTTTGGAAGTTGGAACATAGTTGTCATAGTTATCCAACTCAAAGGCTGTCAATCTTCCCACTAAGGCATCCAAAGTTACATTGTAATTTTTTTCACATCTTCTTTCTTGAATAGCAGATACTCTTATTGCATAGATAGGGAGTAATGTTCTGAGAACCTTACTTATAATAGTTTCATCCTCAATTGTTCCTCCAGAAGCTCTGATTTCACTAACACTTACCTTGATCCTTTCAACATATTTTGCAATGTTTTCATCTTCTCTCATTTTCATCTGATCAAACTGTCCTCTTAGGCTTTCTGCTTTGGCTCTCTTCACATTGTCATCACCACCATAAATTTTCTTTAGCTTGTTCCACATTGTATCAGTAGTTGTGCAGTCTTTGATCTCATCAAATTCTTCATAGCTGAGAGTTGATGCAATGCCTATCATCATGGTGTTATGGTTCTTTTTCTCTACAATGTCTTCAACAGATAATGTGCCAGTAGGAGCTGTATATTCTCCATCAAGATATTTGCATCCTGAATCACCAATGGAAGCTAGATGAAGTCTCATGAGACCTTGCCATGCTAAAAATTTATCTCTGTTAAGCCTTGGAATTTCTCTCTTGTAAGACATCCTGATCTTTAGCTTAGGTCCTTGAAACCCTTCCTGTAAGCACCAAAAGCTCTGATACCAATTGTTGGAAATATAGATGGAGTAATTAAGAGGTGGGGGTGAATCAGTTAACCACAAAAATATTACCACAGATCCTTTAGATGTCTTATTAAATCATTTACTGCTATTACTTGGTAAACATACAGAGAAATGCTGAAACTAGATTATTGCAGTGAGTATTAATTATAACTGTTCTTAAGTATTCATCAATGATTAACATGCATGCATAAAGAAAATAACATGAACACAAGAGACACCAGATTTAACATCAAAACCCAATATGGGAAAAACCACCAATGTAACTAGTTATTGTTTTTCACTCTTCTGAAGTGATGCCCTGTTAGGAGCCAACCCGATAAAAGGTTACAAAACACACTGTTAGGTGTGACCTTGTTAGAGGATTTAATCACCTTGTTAGGAGTGGCCTTGTAAGAGGTCTTGAAATAATTCAATAGAACTATCACCTTGTTAGGGGATTTACAAAATGGCTATTAAACCAACTCGGTTAAGAGATTTTGAAATCACTACTATAATGGTAAGAAAGTAACAATGAAATGACCTGAATAATGATGCAACTGAATTGTTGATTATAGATCTCTGTTCTGCTTCACTAGATCCTTCCTGATCAAATATATCTCTGCTGCTCCTCAAGGATATCTAACCATCCTTCAAAATTCACTCACACTTTCCTTCAAAATGATTTGCATGTTTGCTCATCCATACACTCTTCTTCTTTCACACTTGTCCACACTTTCACTCTTTTCACTTGCACACACTTGAATTCACAACTTGACCTTATATATATACCATTTGGATTGTCCATTCACATTGTCAAGTCGACACTAATAATCATTACCAACATTACTAATCATTACCACAGTCGGCTTGAACAAACAAACTTTATTCCTCAAATTAACAAAATTCTTTATTGGGCCGACCTTGCTCGGTAAACACTAATCTAAAAAGAATTCCTTTGGTGACTGAGTGAACTTGGTTACCACTGTGAATTCTGCAACATCCTTTGGAGACTAAGAGATCTCGGTAAACATAGAAAACTGCCTTGTTGACCGACTGAGCTGGGTAAACACTGAGAATCTCTTAGCTAACTGACTGAGCTCGGTAATCACTGGGAACTTCTTTGCTAACCGACTGAGCATGACAATTGATATGACATTTGTGTGACATCAAAGACAACACACAATTAATCCAACAATCTCCTTTAGACAATTGTATCCAACATGATCTTACCTCACTAACATGTTTATGTGTAGGCCACTCAAGAATAGCTTCAACCTTTTCAAGATCCATCTTCAAACCATCAGATGAAATCACAAATCCTAAATACACAATTTCCTCTTTCATGAATGAACACTTCTTTAAATTAATCAGCAACTTTTTCTCTTTCAATCTTTGTTATACATGTCTAATATGCAACAAATGATCTTCTTTGGTTTTATTGAAAATCAGAATGTCATCCAAGTACACAATCTCAAATTTATCCAAGAATTTCTTGAGAACCTCATTGATTAATCTCATAAAAGTACTCGGTGCATTAGTTAAGCCAAAAGACATAACCAACCACTTATATAAACCTTCTTTTGTATTAAAAGCATTCTTCCATTCATCACCTTCTTTGATTCTAATATGTTAATATCCACTCTTCAAATCAATCTTAGTAAAATACTTTTCTCCACTCAAAAAATCCATTATGTCATCCATTCTCGGTATAGGGAATCGATACTTAACTGTGATCTTATTAATTTCTCTTGAATTAGTACACATTCACCATTCTTCATTCTTCTTAGGAGACAATATAGTTGGTAGTGCACACAGACTCAAACTTTCTCTAATCAAACCTTTCTACAACAACTCATTAAATTTTTAGTTAAGTTCCTCATTCTTGGTTTGTGTTAGTCGGTGTGGTGCTTTATTTGGAAAACTAGCTCTAGAATCAGATCCATATAATGACTTATACTTCTCATCGATGGAAAACCATCAGGTAAATTATCTAAAATTATCTCTTTGTACTTGGTGATAAAATTCTCAACCTCTACCGATACTTTATCTTTTATTTTATCAATCGATTTGTTAGGAATCAAAGTATACCAAACATCATTTTTCTTCAGATCCATAACAAAATGTCTACCTTCCATCAAACAAACTTTCATAGATGTACCTATTTCACCAACAGATTCTTCAACCAAAGGTAACAAGATTTTTCTTTTTCCATTACCCCAAATAGTGTACTTATTTAATCTCCCATCATGTATAGCATTTCTATCATATTGCCAAGGTCTACCCAACAAAATATGACAATAATCCATAGGCATAATATCACACAACACCTTATCATAGTACTTTTCAATTTTCAAATTCACAGAACATTGTTCACTTTGTTTGTAACTCTACATCTGGTCTTAAAAAAACTTTTCCTTACCAGATCTTCCTTAGTCTTTTCACTCCACAATGTTCTTCTAACCATTAGGCTTCCTTCCTTCTCAGACTCATTTGGTGAATCTTCATGTACCAAAGCATTTATACTGCTACCGACCTTCTTACTTGCATGTATACACTAAAATGATATATGTCCTTCTTCTCCATAATTGTAACATGTTCCTCAGAATCCTCCTCTATCATAGCTACCTCGGGAGTAGTTACCTCTTCCTTGAAATGAACTTTCACCTTTCCACTTAGTCTTGCCTTTGTCCTAATTTGTTTTGTTTTGATCAGATCTACTATTTTCACCATAGGATCTACCTCTTTATCTAGGGAATCTACCACCTCTTCCTCTTTGTCTTTTCTCATGCCTTTTATTCGATTTCTCCCTAGCTTTTAGGGAAAATTGATAAGCTTCTTCAATACTATCCTTTTTCACCAAACTAATTTCTTCTTGAATAGAAGTCCTTAACCCATTTAAATATCTTGCAATTCTTTCCACCTCATCTTTAGTATGTCTAGATCTGATATCCAATTTGTAAAATTCCTTAATGTAATCTTTCACTGAGCTATCTTTTTTCTTTAAACCTTGCATTCTCCTAACTAGGTTAATCTGATAATCACAAGGTAGAAACTTGCCTTTCAATTTTTTTACCATCTTATTCCATACCTTAATTTTGTCTTTATATTTCTTATGTATGTCTAATTGTAAATGCTCCCACCACAAAGATGTATGACCTTTCAACTTTGTTCTTTCAATTTTTACCTTCTTCTCTTCTGATATATTATCATATTTAAAGTATTTCTCCATCTCAGTTATCCAATCTATCAACTCATCTGAATCCAATCTCCCACTATACTCAGGAGGGATAAACTATGGTGTAGGCCTCAAACTAGTCAATTCTTTCAAGAATATTTCCTATCCTTAATCCATTATAGGTGCTGGTGGAGCTTATCCCTAGAATTCTTCCTTAGTTTCATCATCACTAACATCTTCAAGATGTCTTCATCGATGTTGTCTATCTCAAGAGATTCTAATCTAGCATCAATTTTTTTTAGCATATCAGCTAAGCCTAGATCTACATCTTTCCTCCCTCAAACCATATTGAAACCCTCTATAATTATAGGTCAGATCACAATTTTCCACCCCACAACAATATCACCAACTAGAGATTACAAGAAGGAACCGCTAGATCTAACCTTTGGTCTGATACCACCTGATAGAAGGGAATGATGGATCTGGGACCTAGGGATCACCCAAATACCAATCCTACTTGTATATTAACAACTCAAAAGCAAAAACATCAAGAATGAGAGAAGGAATGCATATATCTTTCATTTACTTATTCAAATTTCATACATGATAGGCTTTAAGGCCTTCCTAGTTACAACCAATACAATGAAATTCAATTACAAAACAATTTGCATACATGGGAGGATCCAAAACTCTAGATTCTATCTTCTTAATCAAATACCCCTAATCCTAGAACATCTATACATATTTATACAAGAGGCCACTGAACAAGTCAGCGATAAAGATCCTTTGGATCCTGCATTGGACATAGAAATGACCTAGATTTAGGTTGACACATTTCCCATTGAGTGATCCCAACATTAATAACGTGACCAAAATTAACTAGAGATGTTGGCTAACATCAAATAATTATATTTCACCAGTTAGTAAACTCAACAACCAAGAAACACCAAACACACTAAACCAACTTGGTAAAGGAAATAAAAAAGCGGTAATTGAGCTCACCAGTGAATGATAGGAACACTTCACTGACAACTCAAAAGAAGTTACCGAGCAAACAAAACAAGCTATTGAGTAGCCAAACAAGCTCTAACATATTTTTGGTTGATCCAAGTGTTGGAAAGTTGACTATAATATTGTATATGACTATGATTTAGTGTTGCCATTATGGAAACAAAGTCATATGAAGTTTTGGAGTCAGCACATAACTTAGAAGATCAGAAAAATGGTTGTATGGAAGATTGGACAGTCAATAGAGCATCAGATGGATAGAGAATCAACGCAGGTGCATATGACTAAGTTATGGTATGCACCCTTGAAGATAATCTTCTGAGTATGTAATCATGCTAATCCTAAGAGCACATGATCATATGAGTTAGTATGAAGAAGTTACAGCTAGATGAAGTGATGCGGGAGCATCCTGGGTGTAAGAGCAATCTTGCATCACCCAAAAATATTTTTGTTTTTATTTTTTTCAATAAGGGCTATTTTGTGCAGAGCTACTATTTATGGAAAGTTACTATTTTTGGTAATTTTCGTATGTGCTCAGAATGATCTAATTTCTTTCTTGGAGGTTCATTTTGGTCATATAAGTCTGCCAGTAAAGTTTCATTTCCAGATCAAGTGTATGTTGGAAGATATTGAAGATTTTCGGTATTGGCAGTAGGGTACAGAAACTTTGGACTCAGTTTTGAAGGCTTTAGAGGCCCCGGATGAGGTCAAAAATTTGGGTGACGAGCGCTTGCACCAGTCAAGCCTGTAGAGCGCTTCGTGGCATTTCCAAAATGGGGTTATAATAGCTGATCAGGTCAACTGGTGATGACTTATGGTCTTCAGAAGTTGGGCCACCCGAAATGGCAGAAAATAATTTTCTTCAAAATTTCTGTTCAAAGGTTATCTTGAGCCGACTATGATGTAATAAAATGTAAAATAAGATAATTCTAAGTTTGGTCGGCCTTATTGGCTAAAATTCTCGAACCTTCCCAGGCGGTGGAAAAATTGCCTACATAAGGAAGGCTGTATTATTGTCTTAGGCAGTTCAGAATAGTTCTGGGTAGTAGATCTGGGTAATAGTTCGAGGCTTTGTCCTATAGAATATTGTAAGGGAATGCCCATGTGGCTTTGCATATTGTAATTCTGAAAGTTTGTAATTCCACATTTGTGGAGATAATAAGAAGCCAATTTTCTGTTCTTGCATATTGTTGTTGTTTCTCTATTTCTATTATGTGTTTGTGGTATTAAGGGGAGCACCCTTCATCAGGTGGTATCAGAGCCAGGTTTTCTTGAGTGTGTAAACAGATTGCCGACTGTGAGGCAGTTTGCACCAGGACCATGGTAAGGGTTTCAGCATGCATCGCGAAAATGCCTCCACGAAGAGAACGTGGCGGAAGAGCTGGTGCTGTGACACCTGAGGTTAGAGAGCTGTAGAGACAAGTGCGAGCATTGCAAGAAGAGATTTGCAGAGGAATGAATCTTAATGTCAGAGATGAAAGCGAGGATGAAGCCAAAGAAGAATATCAAGAAGGAGAAGTTGAAATTGTGAACCAGGAGGAAGAAAGACTTTTTCGGGCGATTTCCAAGATTGGGAAAAGACCTAAGATTGAGGTTCCTACATTTTCTGGAAATCTTAACCTAGAAGAATTGATTGACTGGATCAATGAATGTGAAGAATATTTTGAGTATGAAGATGTTGAGGATCCTGATAGGGTCAAATTTGCAAAGGCCAGACTGAAAGGTCATGCGAAGATATGGTGGCAAGAGATTCAGTTGGAGTGAAATAGAAGGGGAAAGGAGAAAATCACGAGATGGGATCGGATGGTGGATAAATTGAAGTGGCAGTTCATTCCTGTTGATTATGAGCTTGACCTACTAAAGAAAATGCAAAGTTTGAAGCAAGCAGGAAGATCTGTTCAGGAGTATACAGAGGAGTTCTACCAACTTCTCATCAGAACAGGCCATGCAGAAGCTGATAAGGAGAAAGTTGCCCGATACCTTAATGGGTTAAGGCCAAGCATTCAGGAGGAGCTGAATCTAGTTCGAATGAACAGTATTGAAGAGGTATACCAGTTTGCCCTAAAAGTAGAGGAAAATCTGAACAAAAAGTTTGAGAGCAGACAAAATGGAAGAGGTCGTGGTGGACGATCTGGTGGACAGTCATATGGTGGCCAAAATGAAGATCCGAAAAAGAAGGATGAGGCCAGTAGCAGTCAGAATCAGCGAGGAAATAATTCCAATCACTTCCAGGATCAGAATAATAGAGATCAAAGAGGAAGAGGAAGAGGACAAGGATCTGGAAGAGGTGGCTTCCGTGGAACATGTTTTCACTGTGGAGAAGAAGGTCATAGGGCATTTGAATGTCCTCAGTGCCAAGAAAGAACAGACAGGAGAAATGAAGGCCAGGCCAGAGTTGCACATGTAGATGAAGATGCCAAATCATCAAATTTTGAAGATGCTGAAAGAGGAGAAACGTTGATTAACAGAAGAGTCCTGTTGAGTGGTGAGAATGAACCTGAGCAAAGGAGGAGCCTGTTTCACACCAGGTGCAAGTGTGAAGGTAAATGTTGTGATGTGATTATTGATAGTGGAAGCACTGACAATTTGGTGTCAGAAGAGATGGTGACAAAGTTGAAGCTCAAGAGACAGAAACACCCACATCCATATCGGATTGCCTGGGTACAGGATGACCACAAGGTCATTGTCAATGAATAATGCCTGGTGAAGTTCAAGATTGGCGGATACCAAGATGAGGTATTGTGTGATATCATATCTATGGATGCATGTCATATGTTGTTGGGTAGACCATGGCAGTTTGATAGATGTGCTGTACATGATGGTCGTGCGAATACCTATTCCCTGACAAAGGATGGAGTGCGACATAAGCTAAAACCATTGAAGGAGACTGGAGAAAAGGTATGTAGTAATGTAAGGATAACTTTTGTTGATGGAAGAAATTTCCTAGATGGTATGAAGCATGAGCATGTATGTTTTGCTTTAATTCCAAAAGCTGGTAAAGAGGAAGTAGAAGATGTTCCTGTAGAAGTTGCAGATTTGTTGAACGAGTTTCAGGATATTGTATCCGATAACGTGCCTGATGGATTACCACCAGTCAGGAAGATCAGTCATCAGATGGACTTCATCCCAGGAGTGAGTTTTCCGAATAAGGTAGCACACAGAATGACACCTGTAAAAAGTGAGGAGTTGAACAGACAAGTACATGAACTGTTACAGAAAGGATTGATCCGTGAGAGTCTGAGTCCCTGTACTGTACCAGCAGTATTAGCACCAAAGAAAAATGGAGAATGGAGGATGTGTATATATTCTAGGGCAATAAACAAGATCACAATCAAGTACAGGTTTCCATTGCCACGAATGGATGATATTATGGACTGTTTGAGTGGAGCTGTGTATTTTTCAAAGATAGATCTGAAAAGTGGATATCATCAAATTCAGATTAGAGAAGGAGATGAATGGAAGACTGCCTTCAAGACAAAGGAAGGACTATATGAGTGGTTAGTCATGCCTTTTGGGCTAACCAATGCACCGAGCACTTTCATGCGGCTCATGAACGAGGTTCTGAAAGAATTTCTAGGTAAGTTTGTCATTGTTTACCTAGATGATATTTTGATCTTTAGTAAGACATTGGAGGAGCATATGATGCATATTCGTATAGTATTTGAGAAGTTGAGAGAAGAGAAATTGTTGATTAATTTGAAGAAGTGCAGTTTTGTGAAGAAAGAGTTAGTGTATTTGGGATTTGTAGTTTCAGCAGAAGGTCTAAAAATGGACCCAGAGAAGGTACAGGCTATCCTTGAATGGCCTACTCCAAGGAATGCTACTGAGGTAAGATCTTTTCATGGTCTAGCTAGCTTTTACAGAAATTTTATCAGAAATTTTAGCAGTATTTGTGGACCCTTGACTAAAACAATGAGAGGGGATAGGAAAGAGTTTAAGTGGACTAAAGGAGGAGAAAAGAGTTTTCAATTATTGAAACAAAAAGTTACAGAACAACCTGTTTTAGCACTTCCAGATTTTAATAAGGTGTTTCAAGTAGATTGTGATGCTAGTGGTACTGCAATAGGAGCTGTTATGAGCCAAGAAGGTAAACCTGTTGCTTATTTTAGTGAGAAGTTAAATGATGCCAAGAGAAAATATTCTGTTTATGATCAAGAATTTTATGCTATAGTTCAGGCATTAAAGAAGTGGAGACATTATCTGCTTCCTAAGGAGTTTGTTTTGTATACTGATCATCAAGCTTTGCAATATTTGAATAGTCAAGAAAAATTGAATCAAAGGCATTTGAAATGGGTTGAGTTTTTGCAGAGTTATACATTTATTTTGAAACACAGAAGTGGAAAGTCTAACAGGGTTGCAGATGCTCTTAGCAGAAGGCAACTATTGCTGACAGAAATGCAGATTGAAGTGGTTGGGTTCAAGGAACTCAAGAATTTGTATCCAGAAGATCCTGATTTTGGTGAAGCTTGGAAAGCTTGTACAGAACCTATTACTCTAGACAGGACGAAATGGCTGGATTTTATCATCCAAGATGATATGCTATTCAGAGGGAGTCAGTTGTGCATTCCTCGAAGTTCTATGAGGGAGAATCTCATCAAGGAGAAGCATAGTGGAGGATTGGCTGGACATTTTGGTCATGATAAAACCCTTGCTTTGGTTGGTGAGAATTATTATTGGCCACAATTACAGCAAGATGTGAAGAAGTTTGTACAGAGTTGCAGAGTATGTCAGATGGCGAAAGGAGTGAAACAGAATACAGGGTTGTATCAGCCATTACCTATACCAGAGAAGCCTTGGGAGGATATCAGTATGGACTTTGTTCTTGGTTTACCGAGGACACAGCGGGGACATGATTCAATTTTTGTAGTAGTTGACTAATTTTCAAAGATGGCACATTTCATTCCCTGCAAGAAGACTAATGATGCTGTTCATGTAGCAGAATTGTTTTTCAGAGAAGTAGTGAGACTTCATGGCTTGCCAAAAACCATAGTTTCAGATCGGGACACTAAGTTTGCTGGGTATTTTTGGTGTACATTGTAGAAGAAGTTGAAGACAGATTTGAAGTTCAGTTCATCCCATCATCCACAGACTGATGGACAGACAGAAGTGGTGAATAGAAGTTTAGGAAATTTGCTGAGATGTTTGGTTGGAGATAAGCCAACAGGATGGGATTTGATTTTACCACAGGCAGAATTTGCATACAATAATTATGTCAATAGGAGCACTGGTAAATCACCATTCCAGATTGTATATGGAAGTAGTCCAAGAAATGCATCTGAATTGAGAAAGATAGATAAAGGAGAAATAAGTAGTGCTGAAGCTAAGGATTTTGCAGAGCACTTGAAGAACATCCATGGGGAGGTGAGGAAGCATATTACCAAGATGAATGCACAGTATAAGGCTAAGGCAGATGAGAAAAAGAGGTATAAGGAATTTCAAGTTGGTGATGAGGCCATGGTTCATTTGCGGAAGGAGCGGTTTCCAGTTGGTACATATAACAAGCTGAAAATGAAGAAGTTTGGGCCATGTAAGATACTGAAGAAGCATGATTCAGGAAATGCATATGAGTTAGAATTGCCTAGTGAGCTGAATATTTCACCAGTGTTTAACATTTCAGATCTGACAGAGTATCATGAAGGAGGTGTTGAAGATGAGATCACAGCAGCACAGTGGAGTATTCCAGCAACTAGTTCAGACACTAAGGAGATCGAGGATATACTGGACAGTCGTGTTGGCAGAAGCACAAGAAACAGGACATATGAAGAATATCTGGTCAAGTGGAAAGGACGGCCTGTTAAAGATTCATCATGGCTGACAAAGGAGGAGGTTAGCCATCTTGGTTTTCCTCTGCACACCTGAGTCGTGACAGGGTCACTTCTCAAATTACCCTGGGTGTCTGATGCAGGAGCATCCTGGGTGTAAGAGCAATCTTGCATCACCCAAAAATATTTTTGTTTTTATTTTTTTCAATAAGGGCTATTTTGTGCAGAGCTACTATTTATGGAAAGTTACTATTTTTGGTAATTTTTGTATGTGCTCAGAATGATCTAATTTATTTCTTGGAGGTTCATTTTGGTCATATAAGTCTGCCAGTAAAGTTTCATTTCCAGATCAAGTGTATGTTGGAAGATATTGAAGATTTTCGGTATTGGCAGCAGGGTACAGAAACTTTGGACTCATTTTTGAAGGCTTTAGAGGCCCCGGATGAGGTCGAAAATTTGGGTGACAGGCGCTTGCACCAAGCAAGCCTGTAGAGCGCTTCGTGGTGTTTCCGAAATGGGGTTATAATAGCCGATCGGGTCAACTGGTGATGACTTATGGTCTTCGAAAGTTGGGCCACCCGAAATAGCGTAAAATAATTTTCTTCAAAATTTCTGTTCAAAGGTTATCTTGAGCCGACTATGATGTAATAAAATGTAAAATAATATAATTCTAAGTTTGGTCGGCCTTATTGGCTAAAATTCTTGAACCTTCCCAGGCGGTGGAAAAATTGCCTACATAAGGAAGGCTGTATTATTGTCTTAGGCAGTTCAGAATAGTTCTGGGTAGTAGATCTGGGTAATAGTTCAAGGCTTTGTCCTACAGAATATTGTAAGGGAATGCCCATGTGGCTTTGCATATTGTAATTCTGAAAGTTTGTAATTCCACATTTGTGGAGATAATAAGAAGCCAATTTTCTGTTCTTGCATATTGTTGTTGTTTCTCTATTTCTGTTATGTGTTTGTGGTATTAAGGGGAGCACCCTTCATCATGAAGTGACACAGACAATGAGTGGAAGAACATAACAAAGCATGGACTCGGTTGTTGGTATTTTGGTTAGTGTGTGTAATATTCTTTTGTAAAGGCTATGCACCTATTTTATTTAGGTTATATACATATTAATATCATTATATGTAAACATGAGCCAATTCATTTGGAAGTGTTTTATGTAATAGGTTGAAGGCCAACCTAGTGAATAGTTTTGTTTGCGCATATAAATAAGACATACACCCTTGTATTTGGATATGGTATGAGATATAGAGTTGATAGTAGTAGAGAAGAAGTATGCAAAGATAAGTTAGAATATTGTAGAGCATTACAAGAGTTTAAAGCATCAGTGCACAAAAGGAACTTATCAAACAAGAAGTGTCAAAGAAGCAGTTCACCATTGGAAGATATAGTGTGTATCTGATATCTAGGAGGTTGTAGCCTTCTCATTGAGCAGTGAGCCAACCACCCCTAATAGGGTTATTGTAAAAGACTCCTAACAGGGTCAGACCCTTGACCAGGTCACTGTACTTATTGCATTGTAAAGATCAACTCCTAACAGGGTCGTAAGATCTTCTAATAGGGATCATAATACACTAGTACAGTTCTTAGTGGGTATCAATTCCCACTGGGGTTTTTACCTATTTGGGTTTCCCCATAATCATATTTGGTGTTATGTGTTGTGGTTTTTTATCTTACTTGCATTGATATTCATTTCAGTACTTAAGCAATTAAGTTAAGTTTCAAGATATCAGAAAAAGTAATAATATATAGAACACTGATTCACCTCCCCCCCTTTAGTGTTCCCATTCCTAACAATTGGTATCCGAGCTTTGATCCTCTAAATACAAGTTTAACCACTTGAGGAGATCATTAGTTCAGAAGAAATGAAACATCTGAAGAAGAATCTCAAAGTATCTCTTGAAGAACGTCATAGATCTGAAAAGGAAATTGAAGAACTGAAACTAAAGGTTAGTGGTTCTCAAGTATTCATCGAGAAACTGAGAAAAGATTTGAAGAATTTCTCTAATGGTGATTTAGGGAAAATGGTCAAAAATATGAATGAGGAAAACACATCTCTGAAGGATTAGATTGAAGATTTGGATGAAAAACTATTTAACAATCAAGAAGCCTATGAAGAACGGGTCAAAGAAAACAAGCAGTTGGATGAAGAACTGAGGCAAGAAAACATGAAAATCTTGGAGTTAGAGAACATCGAGAAGTAGATGGAATCTAAATTGACTAAAGAAAATAATCATATTGACAAGTTGCACACAAGTAAGGATCTAAAATAAATCACAGTTGTATGCACAAAAGATTAAAGGAGATACCTTTGGTATTGGATTCAATGAAGCACAAAATCAAGTCAATGATATGTGAGAAAGAATAAAAGCACCAGAAGATTCTATAGAAGTCAAGAATACTGAAGACATACTGAAGCTAAAGAAAAGCCATCTAAAGATGAGTGCAAGCCAGTAAACAAAACTTGTTATGCCTATAACAAGCATGGTCACATAGCAAGAGATTGTAAAGAGGTAAGACCTTTCAATGGTTACTGTTATTCATGCAATAAGTTCGGTCATAAAGCTATGAATTGTAGATCAAATCAAATAAATTAGACTCAAAGAAGTCATCCATAGTAGAATGTTAGAATTCCTTAGAACATTACATGTCAGATATGTAATTATAATGGTCATATAGCTAGACTATGCAAATTGGTAACTCGCATCCATGAGTCAAGGAATATAAGGCCTACAGTTATTTGTCACTCTTGTAACAAGGCTAGACACATCTCAAAGTTTTGCAGATCAAAAGCGCAAAGACAAGAAAGCCCTAATAAGTCTCAAGGATCAATTCTGGATGAATCAGGAGAAGCCAATTTTTTGAAAGCTATAGAAGATGCGAGCATGATTTGGAAGGAAGGAAAGACAAATAATGTTGGTGAAATAGTTGAGGATGCATCTACAATGGACACACCTCTTATTTATGGTTAAATGACCATCATGGTCATAGGGGAAGCTAGATTACCTCTAGACCCCTGGGTGGCTGGTATACTCACCATCAGAGTATGTGCCTTTAGATATGACTTTTTGGAGACTAGTTGATGCTATATGTGAGAGCACACTTCTTGATTGATAGCAGAAATGAAGATTGGAATTCTTTGTTGAATTTTGTGTTTATGTAGCAAGCATTAATGGTGGAAAGTTGTTTTAATAGTCACCAAAGATCCTTTATCCACACATTTACATTTGAATTTGAGCCTTTGTAGAGCACAAGAAATCAAGCAGTTAATATTTGAAAGATTGCAGTTGGTTTATCAATGAAGAAGTTTGAAAGTTGGTTGTGAAACCCTTGTTTGAACACGACAATTCAAAATTGATTTGGAAACCTATATAAGCATGATCAAGTAAGTTATGGAAACTCCTATTGTATTTGATGTTGCCAAAAGTAAAAGATATGTATTTAAAAGGCATCCATTTAAGTCAATCCTAGATGATTTGGAAGGAGCATTCTCTAGGACTCCTATGGGATTTATGCACGTAGAGGACATATGGACATATATTTATTGCAAGAAGGAACCTGTTCGATTGGATAGAATCAGGTCACACATAGAAACCATGATGAATCTAGACAAAACATTCCTGGATAAGTTCACACACTTAGAGAATAACCCTATCATTGAGTATGCGACTGCATATGAGTTTTATGAATATGAATGGATAAAGATATTATTAAGTAGATTTCATGATGACCTATTTTGGATATGAGAAGTTCCAATTTGTATAACTACTAATCTCATTCATGAGATGATAGGATTATCTAAGACAGGCACCATTCTTCCTATTGGTAAGGATGTCAGAAAACTGGTAGAACAAGCTTGTAAGTCACGCAGTGATAAGCACAACATGACCATTGAGTCGATTGAGCAGAAAGACATCAAGCTCATGTCTATGATACTTGGATATAGGTTCCAACATGCAAACAGGGTAAATAGTGTGTCCACAACCTCTATTTTAGCAGCCATAAGGATTGTAAAAGAAAATGGAGACTTCAACTTGTGTGAGATCTTGCGTGCATAATTAATGGACAATATCAGGGAAATCAAACATGACAAGAGTAAGATATTTAGGTTTGGATCACTAATAATCTATATGTACTTCCATATAGTTGGAAAAGTATTAGATCTTTATCTAGATAGGAGCCTTCCCACAATGCCTCAAATATCATTCAAGGCATCATCAGAGAGTACCTTGAAGGACTACATGGAATTGGAAATCAAGACATTCAGAATAAAGATGTAGAGAAGGTATAGGATACCTGAGAGCATAGTTGAAAAGTATAAGGACAAAATTTGTTTCATGGTGGAGATAGACATAACTTGTATGGAAACTGTAGAGCCTAGGACTAAGTGGATCCATCCACTTGGTTATGAAGTAGAAGAACAAGTTTTGGAAGCATATGCAAAAGTTATACTATCAGTGGCCAAAGATCCCAATGAACCAAGATGGGGTACTTATGAAGAAAAGACTAGACAGGTTGATTCAGTCCTAAATAGTGATGCGACCAAGGGGAAAGCATCTAAAATCACCTTTGAGATACTAAAGATTCATGGTGTCACTCAAGCTGACTTAGATAAGGCAAGGGAATCCAATATTTCTATGTAACTTGAGAGCGCACCCTCTTCCGAAGTAAAAATAGAGAAAATTGATGACCCTAAGGAAAAGAAAGTAAAAATTGAGAAAATAGATGATCCCAAGGAAAAGAAGAACAAGACTATTGATAGTACTTCAATGCCCACTCCTATTGTTGATCTAGATTCCATTGAAGAATCTCTTGAGACAAGCAAGATACCTAAGAGGAAGAAGTAGACTGTCACAAGCCATCCATCAGCTAGATCCACAAGAAGCCGAGGCAAAAATGTTCAAGCACCTCCTGAGGTAGGATTCCTACCGAGTCTATAAGTATTAAGATCAAGAGTAGTTGATGAAGGAAGAATTGATCAAATAGCTAAGTTATATGAAAAGTACCATGAGATAGATAAATCAGAGATCCATGGTATGATTATAAAGCACATGATCAAGTTTAAGAAGACGGTTCTGGAACTCAAAATAGTCATTCTAGACAATGTATGGAACATTATGGATTCCTTGAAAAGACAAGCAACAAAAGAAGATTTCAGAATAAGGGAAAAGACCTTAGATGATAACCTTCCTGTTTGTTCAGTTGAAGAGAAAAGCTTGTTGTTGAATTTGGTGAAGCCTCACCTTAGAACCAAATTAAGAACTTTACAGATTATGAATAAGGATTATGAATTGGTTGCAAAGGAGACTAAAAAATCCTTTGAGAAGGTATTTTTGGAAGAATGCATGCATCCATCATCTGCACGCACGACCCAAGTACCCTTTGAGCATGTAAAATCATTTGAGATCCTAGATGTACCTATGACAGGTCCACAAGATTTTTTGCCTATGCCTGAAGACAAGGAGGACACAATTATGATAGATAATGTAGAATTATCAATGACAGCCATAGATAAGGACTTGGATAAGTTTGAGGAATCCTTTGTAAGTACAGAAGAGGTTGAAATACTATGTGGTGATAATTCACCTAAGAAGAAAGAAGATGTGTAGATTGAGGAGCTAACGAGATAGGAAGAAGAAGAGAAGGAAAAAGAAAAGGAGAAAGAGGAGAAAAATGAACTTGTAGATGAGCCCTCTATTGAAACACTAGTGATTCTAAAGACTGTGGTAATCAATGTTAGTTAAAGTTCACTCCTTACCCCTAAGCCCTCAATGTCATTGTTGTCAAGTCTGACTCCTGACACAACAAGTCTAGACTCATGGGG